>PVJD01006045.1:0-104746 GCA_004026545.1 Mormoops blainvillei | reverse complement strand
TTGCATTTATAGGCAAGGAGGGGAAGATATTTAAAGATTTTGAATGAGGGAGTACCATGATTAAATAGGTACCTTAGAATAGTAGTCTATTATTAGTGAGATAATAATATGAAAAGGTCAGTTAAGAAATTCTTTGTGCAGTTAAGGTGGAGCAAGATGAGGACTTGAAGTGGAGTGATAATAAAATGGAATGGAAGGTTTGTATATGAATAGAATTATAAGAGAGTTTTTGAGATCTATTGATTCAGTATATGGAGTGAAAAGAAGAAAAAGAGAAAAAGGTAAATAAAATGCAAATGATTTAAGCCTGACTGCCTAATGATAGGTACCATTAACACAAAAAGGGGAAGCTGAGCTGAGGAAAAGACTAGAAGTTTTAGATTTATTGAGTTTCATATGGCAGGCATATGTTTAGGCAATGTGTGTATGCAAAATACTCATGCATACATAATATACAAAAAATTAAGAAGAATCAGTATTACATTGAAACTTTAGGGGAAATTTTAGAGTTGTAGAAAATAGATGATGTCCACAGAGGCAAAGAACTTGGTTGGAATAGTTGAGATGTAAAGTCTATTCAACAACAATCCTTCAGTGCTTCTTCTCATAATAAACTCTAAGCCCAGCACCCCTATTTTCAAAAATAAGCACGGGAGGTAAACCAGGTTGAGTTAAATATAGTATTCCCATCAACTACAGGCTCTGGAGGGTGCTTTTGGTGTCCTACACAGACCTCGCTAACGATCTGTGAGTAATGATTGTTAACAGCGCAGCTACACCCATCCTAACAGAGAATTGCTCTTGGCCAGTAGCAACCACCACATCCAGACATGCCTGGGGGGCACACAGCTACCCCCTCGAAAGATTACTTTCATCTCATGACTGAGTGATTAGAGAGACATAAAAGACTAGACCAGTTACCTCGTTTGGGAAAACTACAGTACCATTTAAGCTCCCTGAGGAATTTAGCTGATGCAACAACATAGTCATAGAAAAATATGTTTAATGCATACAAATTAGATATAAAATCAGTACACAAAAACCTTTTGCATATCTATATGCTAATAATAAACTATCAGAAAGAGAAATAAAAAACAAAGGAAACAATTCCATTTACATTTGCATCAAAAAGAAGAAAATACCTAGAAATAAATGTAAGCAGAGATAAAAGATTTGTATATTTAAAACCACAAGATGTTAAAGAAATAAACTGAAGAAGATACAAATAAATGAAAAGATATTCTGTGCTCATTGATTAGAAGAATCAATATAAGTAAACTGTCTGTATTACCCAAAGCAGTCCACAGATTCAGTGTAATCCCTGTTAAAATTTCAATGGCATTTTTATAGAAATGGAACAAAAATTCTTAAAATTTGTGTGGAACCACAGAAAAATAAAAAATCCTGAATTCCAAAACAATCTTGAGAAAGAAGAAGAAAACTGGAGACATCATACTCCCTGACTTCAAACTATATTATAAAGCTATCGTAATCAAAACAGCATAGTATTATCATAAAAACTGACACAGATCAATGCAAAAGAATAGAAAGCATATATATATAATTAAATTATGACAAAAGAGCTAGGAATATACAATGAAGAAAGGACAGTCTCTTCAATCAATGGTGGTGGGAAAATGGGACAGTCATATGCAAAAGAATAAAACTACCACTGTCTTACACCATACACAAAAAATTAACTCAAAATGGATTAAAGACTTAATTAAACATAAGACCTAAAACATACCACTACTAGTACAAAATGTAGGTGGTAAGCTCCTTGACATAGGTCTTGGTGATAATTTTTTTAATCTGACACCAAAAGCAAAAGCAACAAAAGCAAAAATAAACAAGTGGAATTGCATTATACTACAAAACTTCTGCACAGAAAAGGAAACCACCAACACCAATTGGTACAAAATTAAATATTTGCAAATCATATATCTGGTAAGAGGGCAATATCCAAAATTTATTTTAAAAAATCATACCACTTAAAACCAAGAAAAAAGTCCAGAACAATCAGATTTTTTTAAATGGGCAGGAAATCTGAATAGACATTTTTCCAAAGAAGACATATAGATTGAACATCTAGATTTCATGAAGTACATGAAAAGATGCTCATCACCATTAATCATCCATAAAATGCAAATCAAAACCATAATCAGATATTAATTCTCAGCTGTTACAATGGCCATTACCAAAAAAACCAAATGAACAAACCAGCAAAGTAGACACAGACTCTGTCTATTGTCTATTGACTCTGTCAGCTGCCTCCGAGAGCAGGCTGACAGCTGGGGGGAGCTTGGGGGGTTGGGAGGATGGAGGGATTGAGCAAAAATAAAAAAAAGAGAGAGAGAAAAGCTCATGGACAGGGAGAGCAGTGTGGTGATTGCCTGGAGAAGAGGATGAGGGGAGGTGGAGGAGAGTATAGGGAAGATAAACACTAGTGGACAGAGACTTGGCTTGGGGTGGTGAACACACAATACAGTGTACAGATGATGTGTTGTGGAATTGTGCATCTGAAACCTGTATAAATTTATTAACCGGTGTCTTCCTGATAAATTAAATAAAAAAGTAAAAAGACAAGGAATAACAAGTGTGGGGTGAGGATGCAGAGAAAAGGGAACCCGAAGGGAAACTGGTGCAGCCACTATGGAAAACAGAATGAAGATTCCTTACAAAATTAAAAACAGAACTACCATGTGATCCAGCAATTTCACTTCCAGGAGTTTATCCAAAGAAAATGAAAACACTCAGAAAGATATACATACCCTCAAACATTGCGGCATTACAATAACCAAGATATGGAGACAACCTGAGTCCATCAATGGATAAACAGATAAAGAAACTGTGGTATGTGTAAAATAGAACACTATTCAAACATAAGAAGAAGGAAATCTTGACACTGGTAACAACACAGATGTACCTCAAGGGCATTATGCTAAGTAAAATAATACAGAGAAAGATAATTACTGCTTGATCTTTTTTATATGTGACAGAAAAAATAAAAAAACAAGCAAAAAATAATCAAGCTCCTTACCAGAGTGGAAAGGGGTTGGAGGAAGTTGAAGAGGGTAAAATTGCCAAATACATGGTGATGGAAGGAGACTAGACTGTGTGTTGAGCACACAATGCAATATACAAATAATATATTACAGAATTACACACTTTAAACTTACATAATGTTACTAACCAATGTCACCACCAAAAATTTTATTTAAAAAAACAAGCTCATAATTACACAATACAGATTGTTGGTTTCTGAAGTGGGAGTTTGGAGGGGGGTGAGAAATAGGTGAAGAGGGTCAAAAGTGATAAACAGGAAAATTTAAACGTTTAAAATTCAGAGAACACTAATAAGGAGTATTTGGAGAACCAGATTTTTGCCTCTTTAAAATAAGATAATAGCAAAAAGAAAGCTCTACCCTCAGCCAGTCTTTAGAGATAGACATATCTGCAAGTATGCCATTCATTAAATATCTTCTCATAAACTTATCCACTATGATAGTGATTATACGAGGTCTGTCCAGAAGGTATCCAGCCATGTAATATAAAAAATAGAGACTTTTATTGAAGAAGATACAAGAAATATCATAAACAGACCAATGACAACTCAGTTCCCTTCAAAGGAACTGAGGCCTTTCATGGGGCCTCACACAGTTCTAATTGCCATCAGTTGCCCCATCCTATTTCCCTGAATTTCATAGATGGTCTGAAATCTCATCCCTTTCAAAGGCGATTTTAATTTTGGGAAAAGCCAGAAGTCACAGGTACCAAACTGGGCTTTAGGGTGGCTGAGTCACCTGGGTGATTTGATGTTTTGCCAAAAAACTCTGCACGAGAAGTGATGCATGAGCAGATGTGTTGTCATGATGAAGCTGCCAATCACCAGTTGCCCAAAGCTGCGGCCTTCTGAATCATCTGAAGAGATTCTGCAGAGGAATGCTCAAACTTAACACAAAATTTGGTGCAGATTCATTGCTCTACTAGGTCAGTCATTTTGAATGTGATGGCCACGCAATACACATGCTCATTCAAAGGCATTGAGTGCCCCCACTGACTTGTACAGTAAAGTCACCATTGTTCATGCACGCACACTCCAGTCCACTCTGCTTGGCTGCCGGGTTACACTGATGCCGTGCAAACCATTTTCATTTTATTAACAAAGGCTGGACTTTTTCTGGGCATGCCTCATTGTATACGCTTTCTTTTTCATTGTATTAGTAGAAAATTTTTTTTAAATTGGCTTAAACATGATTTATTATATATAAATTGAGAAGATGATTATACTTTTTTGGTTGTGACATTTTTTTAATTTTATTTTTTATTGTTTATGCCGTTAACAGTTGTTCCCACTTTTTTTTCCCTTTCCTCACTTCCACACAGCTCCATCCTCTCCCCTCCCCAAGCCTATTTCTATATTGTTGTTGGTGTCCATGGGTTGTACATAAATGTTCTTTGGTTAATCCCTTCACCCTCTGTCATCCCATCCCCCACTCCCATCTCCTTTTGGGCAACTGTCAGTCTGTTTCATATAGTTAAGCTTCTGTTACCGTTTTGTTAATTAATTTATTGTGTTCATTAGATTCTGAATATAAGTGAGATGGTGTGGTACTTTTCTTTCATTGACTGACTTAATTCACTTAGCATAATTTTCTCTGGGCCCATCCATGCTGTTGCAAAATGTCAGTTTTTTATTGTTACTGCTGTATAATATTTCATTGTGTAAATGTACCACAGATTTTTATCCACTCATCAGCTGATGGACATTTAACGCTGTTTCCACATCTTGGCTATATTAAATAGCACTGCTATAAACACAGGGGTGCATATATTTTTTGTATTGGTCTCTCGGAGTCCTTTGGTTTATTCCTAGAAATGGAATTGCTTAGTTAAAAGGGAAATCCATTTTTTACTTTTTAGGATACTCCATATTGTTTTCCACAGAGGCTGCACCAGATTTTATTCCCACCAACAGTATACTAGGGTTCCCATTACTCCACAGCCTTGCCAACACTTGTTTGTTGATTTATTGATGGTAGCCATTCTGACAGGTGATATGTCACTGTGGTTTTAATCTGCATTTCTTTGATGATTAGTGATGTTGAGCATTTTTTCATATGTCTATGGGCCCACCATATGTCTTCTTTGGTGAAGTGTCTATTCAGTTCTTTTACCTACTTCTTAATTGGGTTGTCTGTCTTCCTGGTGCTGAATTGTATTAGATCTTTGTATATTTTGGAGATTAAACCCTTGTTAGATCTATCATTGGAAAAATGTTCTCCCACACAGTGGGTTTCCTATTTGTCTTGCTAATGGTTTCTTTAGGTGTACAGAAGCTTTTTAATTTGATTTAGCCCATTTGCTTATTTTCTGCTTTGTTTCCAGTGCCTTAGCAGATATATCAGCAAAAATATTTCTGCGTTGAGTATCTGAGATTTTACTACCTATGTTTTCTTCTAGGACTTTTATGGTATTGCATCTTACATTTAAGTCTTTTATCTATTTTGAGTTCCTTTTTGTGTATGGTGTAAGTTGGTGGTCTAGTTTTATTTTTTTTGCATATACTAGTTCAGTTTTCCCAAAACCATTTATTGAAGAGACTGTCTTCACTCCATCGTATGCTCTTGCCACTTTTACCAAATATCAGTTGTTCATACAGGCATGGGTTTTTACAACTTTTATATTTTAAATGCTTCAATCAAATTTTAAAATATATTATGTGTTGTAAAAATGTAAAATATGCTCTTTCACCATTTAGTTTGATATTCAGATGCAATCTAGTCGTCATTGTGGATATCATTTGGCCATAGAATTTAGTTTCAGAAACTCAATTTTCAGAACTTTTAGAAATACTTTTAGGAAGGCATAATAAAGAATAATAAATGGAACATACAATCTTTTAGAAATGGTACATAAACGCTTGTTTTGTTTTCAGTGTTGTACTGAAGGTATTTTTAAAAATGGAGAAATCAAAAAAATTTTAGACATGAAATTCCTTTTTACCCTGACTCATCAGTTCACATTTCCTAAAACCAAAGCCTTGCTTCTATAAACTGCAGTGTGATAATCAAAATCATGCAATTATTTTTGTTATAATATCTGAGCTAAAGATCTTGTTCCAAAATTTGCCAATTTTATTGAACTAATTCCCTATATACCATTCTTTTGAGTCCAGGATTGCTCATTACATTTAATTGTCATGTCTTTTTAGTCTCCTTTAATCTAGAACATTCCTAAATGATTTTTATTTCATGATCATGTCATATTTGAAGAGTACAGACCAAATATTTTGTAGAGTGTTTTTCTGATATTTACACATGATAAGACTTATGTTACACATTATTTTGTCAGGGGCACCGCGAAGTGATACTGTTTCCTTCTTAGTGAAAGAAGGATCACATCAGCGAACACATGCTGTCCACTAGCTCCATCACTGGTGATTGTAACCATGATCACTTAGTTAAGGTGATGTGTTTCCCAGTTTCTTCAGCTCTAAAGTTACTCTCTTTACCATTGTGATTAATAAGCATGATGAAGAGAACACATTGATGCTATGTAAGATCATATTTCCCATAAAACTTCAGTATTCATGTATTATGTAACCCAATATGTAAATACTTTATTTCAATATGTAATCAGTACAAAAATATTGAGATAGTTTACATTTCATATAGGTTTTTTAATTATTAAGACTTTAGCTTTCACCATGGCTGGTGTGGCTCAGTTGGTTGGAGGCTGTCCCACAAAACAAAAGGTTGCCAGTTTGAGTCCCAATCAGGGAGCACACCTAGGTTGTGGGCCTGGTCCCCACATAGGGGTGTGTGCAAAAGGCAGCCAATTGATGTTTCTCTTGCACATCAATGTTTTTCTCTCTCTCTTTCTCCCTCCCTTCAACTCTCTCTAAAAATAAATTTAAAAAAACACTTTAGCTTTTTAGAACAGTTTCAGATTTATGGCAAAATTAAGGGAAAGGTCCAAAGATTTCCCATATACTCTCTGTCCCTACACATACATAACCTTCCTAGTTATCAACATCCCCCACCCAAGTAGTACATTTGTTACAACTGATCAACCCATATTGACAAATCATAATTATCTAAAACTCTATAGTTTAAGTTATAGTTCATTCTATGGGCTTGGAAAAATGTATAATTCCATGTGCTCTTCCTTATGGCATCAAACAGAATAGTTTTATTGCCCTAGAAATCCTCTGTGCTCCACCTGTTCATCCCTCCACTGCCCTCCCCCATGCCCACCCCAAACAGCCCCCGGCAACCACTGAGTTCTTTCACTGTCTCCATAGTTTTGTCTTTTCCAGAATAGCATATACTTAAAATTACAGTAGATAGCCTTTTCAGATTGGCTTCTTTCATTTAGTAATATGCCTTTATGGCTTTTCATGGCTTTTCATGGCTTGAAAGTTCATTTCTCTTTAGCACTGAATAATAGTCCATTGTTTGGATGTACCACAGTTTTTTCTTTACTTTACCTGCTGAAGGGCATCTTGGTTGCTTCCAGGTTTTGGTAATTACGTATAAAGCTGCAATAAACATTCATATGCAGGTTTTTGTGTGGATATAACTTTTGACCTCCTTTGGGTAAATACCAAAGAAAGCAATTGCTGGATTACACTGTAAGAGTCTGTTTAGCTTTGTAGGAAACCACCAAACTGTCTTCCAAAGTGGCTGTACCCTCTAGCATTGCCAGCAGCAATGAGTGAGTGTTCTTGTTTCACATTCTCTCCACATTTAGTGTTGTCAGTGTTACAGAGTTTAGCCCTTCCAGTAGGTGTGTAGTGGTATCTCATTGTTTTGATTTGCATTTCCCTGATGTGGAATATCATAAAATGCTTATAGTTGCTGAAAAAAATATGCTAAGAAAATTAAATTTGAAGAGTGACAGAAAGCAAAACCAGAGATTACAAAATAATTTCATATTTTATTTAAGTCTATTGCATTTTGTGTATTTTTCCTCTTCCTCTCATTTTAAACATCATTTGAAATATCTGTACAAAAATAAAATAAAAGGAAAAGGAAAACAAATAAAAGCTTACTATAAGACCTTTCTCAGTTCATGTCTCATATTGCAATACCATTTATACATCAAAGAAAGGTCATGTCCTGTCACATTTTTATCTTATCTGACAAGCTGTAAAGTATTCTTAATAAGAAGAAAAGAAGTATAAATGTCAAATTGTCTTCTTAACAACTTGAATATACCCTTAATGGTGAATTCTGTCCTGAAATGATAAAGAGATTATTCTGTGAATAATGTACAAGTCTCATTCCTACTAATCTGCTTTGCTTAGAAATCTTATAGTATTGCATATATATTTAATAATAGTATAATATATCATAGGAGAGTTGAATGACCTTTAAGTAACTTGAAGTGAACATCTCACAAAAAAAACGATACTCCACCAACAGGTCAGGATTTCAAATATGCAGTATCCCATACTTCTTTCTGTAATATGCTTAGCAGAAGTGCTTAGATAAAAGGAAGTAGTTTTCTGAATAAAGGGTTTGCAAACCGGTCACTTTGTCTTGACCATAAGAACCTCTTATTACTGAAGAAAAGAACTTGTTTGTGACTTAAATGTTCTCCTACTGACACAACACCAGCCCCACTTGTTTGACCGATGTCCTTTGATAGACATTGTTCTCAAAAAGGATAAGATGTCAGGTACTTCTTGAACCTCTCCCTTCCCAAACCTGCCGCCATGCCCCACCTCCTCCTCCTCCTCCTCCACACACACACACACGCGCGGCTGTTGGGAGGCTGGAAAACGACAGGGCTGTTTACTACTCCCCACTCTCAGCAGGCGCAGGATACTCTCTCTGAGCACTGTCTGCAGTGCTTTTGTGCTCAGAGGCCATATTTAATATTTGTGAAATTCATTCAACACACCAATATTTGTGAAAACTTATAATGAGTTAGAAAAATCTACAGTGAGCCAGACACTAGCAATACAGTTTCTCTCTGAAAAAATTTAACAGTGTAGCTTAGGTAACTGTCTAAACAATTGAATGTGATAAGAGTGAAAATAAATGTTTTTCCAAACATGAGGAAAGGCTCTAACTACCCCTGGCTTTAGCAAGACCATTTTAAAATTTTTGTAGGCCCTGGGTTCTGTCCTTTTTTTGGAAACCCTGAATCAAATCAAATCAAGCTTTTCTAAAGTGGTACCACATCCCACTAAACTTTTGCTGGGCCTTTAGCACCGCAACCTACAGAGCTTAGTGAACACCACAGCCAGACTTGTGGAGGATGAGAAAGCTATGTGTGGAAAAACATAGCTGAGCCAATATTCTCAGAATGCATAGATTATTGTACTACTTGCGGAAGATGAAGATACAGTTGAGAGAATGAGAGCAGCGTTTTCAAACCCCTGGGGGCAAGACAAAGCTAGTGCTGAGTTTAGGAAGAGTGGTGGGGCATGAAATGTTGGCAAGTTATCAGATGATTACCGGTCACCTTTAATTTACCTCATGATTGATGAGGCATAATTAAAATAAATGTTGGTAAACAGTAAAAGGAGATAAGTATCTCTTTTTTTTTTTTACGAGAAGTTCCACTCCGAGGGAATGAGGACAGAAGCTTTCACTGGGATGTAGGTCAAGACTGGACATAGGGAGTCCAGTGACATGTAAAAATTGTTGTCCCAAAAACCCTAAGACTCTGGAGGCCAATATACCATTACTGGAAACAGCGGGGTGTTGAAAGTCTAGCTGAAAGCAGGCAGTAGAGCATTCCCTACAGGATCCTGTGAAGGGGAAAGACGTCAGAGTGGTGTTAACACAGTGGAGAATTGGTGCAGACAAATCCTCCTTTCCATCACCTAGAAATCTGCCTCACACAAGTTGGCTGTGAACAAACTCCATCTGATCCATTCTGCTGAAGACCACAAAATCCCAATGTCTCATCTTAATGAAATATCTCTTTTACCTTTCCTCTGCAACTATATTTGAAGTGAAAGACTTTCCTCCCTGCTGTTTTACAAAACCAATAAAAGTCCATGTGGCTGATTTTCAACAAAGAGACGAATCTAGTGTCAGGGCAAGTATCCCCAGTGCTACACCTGTGCGTTTCTCTGCCACCTGAGATGGCAGCTTTATAGTTTGTTCTGATTAGCTTGTGCCCATGCAAAATGCATGTGGGGTACTTCACAATTCAAACTGCAGTAGCAATCAGTATTTCTAATCAAGACAGCTCTCTCTCCAGGGCTTTCTACTGCTATTAACTCAGGCTTGCTGAATTATTTCTATTCTCTAGTCAAACTGCGTAAAGCAAAGATCAGTGGTTTGAAACTCAGCCTTGCATTTGAGTTCTGACTTCATTAACTGAGTGTGTGAGCTACTCTTTTTAGGCCTCAGTTTTTTCTTCTACAAAATGGCAAGACAATGAGTTAAATAATGTCCAAGCGTCCTTTCTCCAGGTTTATTGTTATAGCAGAAACCTTTTGCTCAATGTTGAACCGAGCAGGCATGCCCATTGCAATGAGTACATCTATTGTGGAGATCACTTACAGAAAATAAATGCTACATAAATTCGTGCATTTAATAACTGCTATTTTGTGTGCCTTTAACATGCTGAGGATGGGGTTCTTGCTCTTAAAATTTTAGCTCTCTCTTAAGAGATATGCAAATATTTTGTATTTTATTAGCCATAGTTTTAGTTCATCTCGTATATTAATATTACTTATGAGATATCCTTGCTGACATAGCCGAGGACAAATATCTTCCTTCACTTCTTTTTTCCCTGCTTTTCAGCGTTATAAGTTTATATTCCGCTATGCAAATAATGACCTTGACAGTAGTAGCCGTGCTTCCTGTTGTCCAACAACTAAGAAGTCTGAAGAAATTCAAGCAGCATGAGCTTTCAGAACCTTGTGCTTTGCTTTCGATTCAAATTCATCCAACTTTTTTGGTTTATCAGAAGTTTTAAAAATATTTTCCTAAGGACAAATTTGAATAAATGTAGTAGTTCATTGATCATGCTAATCAAAACATGGTCTATGTGTGATACTAATGGTAGGGAGTTTTGTATTGATGATACAGATCACAAAGCAGCCAGTTCATTCACTGTCAATTCATAACCTTATGGTGCAGGTCTGAAAAAACATTCAAAGGTCAAAATGTCTCCAAATAAAAGAGAGGAAGTATGTCAGAACAAATGCTTAGATTTTATGTCAATTCACTGTACAAACCATGTAGAAGCTTGAAAACAACTGAAAATGCTTTTTGATATTAGATAATTCCAAAACCATCTTCATTTAACTTTGCTCTTGCTTGAAACTATGTTAAATGATCAAATTTAGTATCTTCAATTATAATTGCATAACAATGCAACTGCTGGAGGCATACCTTTTACACTTTCCATATTCACTTTGTGAGAATTTTGTTTCTGAAGATTTGGAGGCATTTATTTTCTCATTAGATGGTAAAGCTTTGCCTAAAAGCAGGCAGGGGGAAGGTTGGAATGCTGCCTCTAGGACATGTCACATGTTATGAGGGCCACCATACACACACTAGTTCTCAGTCTTCCTCTTGCCAATCATCAGTGACTTCTTCATCTTCACTGTTTATTACCCTGGGCTCAAAATCTACTTTATCATGCATTATGGATAAATGTCTAACTTACTCTCTTCTGAATGTGAACGAATCTTTTATGACTAAAGATGTCTAGAGGCAACAGAGCTCAGAGTGCAAAAACTGGAACATAATATGGGATGTACAACAACAATGAAGATGCATAATACAGAGACAAGAACCAATAAATATGTTTTCTAAGGACGAAGAGTCCTTAGCTACTTGGCACATACAATTGAATGGTTCTAAAAGGTAAAAGTCTTAAAAATAATTTAAAACTTTTCTTTTCCCCATTGAATGTTTCCTCATATTGAATTCAATGACTCAATATACAAAACACAGAGTGAAGGGGAACTTTTAAGGCCTCTTAAAGAGAACAATGGAGAAGAGCATGAGAGACCTGTGAACAGCTGCTATAAAGGCTGTGCAAATAGATGTATAGACAGGAATTTTACAATATTTTGTTGATAAAGGAAGTATTTTATTTTATCATGTGATACCATACAACTATATTTATAGCTGCCTAACCACAGTATAGATTTGAATAAGGAAAATGGCTTGGAAATAGCGGTATTAGTGATGCAATTACTGATCTTTATTTGACAAAGGGTAGTGGTTTTGATAACTGATTTCCCAGAGTTTTTAAATGCAATTTTATACTGAGTTCTTGTTTTCTTAAAAAAATAAGTAAATGAGTGGATCAAAAAACTGTGGTACATTTACACAATGCAATACTATGCAGCAGAAAGAAAGAAGGAGTTCCTACCATTTGTGACAGCATGGATGGAACTGGAGAGCATTATGCTAAGTGAAATAAGCCAGGTGTTGAAAGAGAGATACCATATTATTTCACCTATAAGTGGAAGCTAATCAACAAAACAAACAAGTGAGAAAAACATAATCAGAGACATGGAAATAAAGAACAAACTGACAGTGACCAGAGGAGAGGAGGGGAGTGGGGAAGGGGATAAATGGAAAGAAGGAGAATGGTCAAGTCAAGAAACTTATATAAAAGACACATGAACAAAGACAGCTTCCAGTTGGGAGAGGAGGATTGAATGTGGGAGGTGGGGGATGGGTGGCGCAAGGGAGAGCAATGGGGGAAAATGGGGACAACTATAAATGAAGAGTGTACAAAAAATTTTTTTAATAAAAACTGTTTTGAACTAAATAGAAACTAGGTATATTCACATAATGAACAGCATTTGCAAACAAGCTTAAAAATTTCTATCTCAGTCAATTTTGCTCTTCTCAGCATTAAAAATTCCTAATTCCATCATCGTGCTGAATTCCTCAGTGTCCTTCATACCATTCCCAGGGGACTTCTTGGGAAGTAAGGAATGTCCATCTTCCCTCAGAAAGACACTGATAACCTGGAAGCTTTCTTACCACAATTCCCAATATAACCTCCACCTTCTGTTCTTTTGAGATATGCTTCTTATTGGCACAGCAGAAAAAACAACACTAGAATTTTTAAAATCTAAATTCTAAGCCTGTCTGTGTCATTAACTAAAGAATAATTTAAATAGGTCATGAAACTTCCTCAGGCCTCTGTTCTCAACTGCAAAAATAGTCATATTTGTTGTCCTTTCTTATTTTATTTTCACAGTAACCCTTACAGTTAAGTAAGGCAGAATTACAATCATTTATAGAGGAAATTCAGTCTCAAAGGGGTTATACAATCCATCCACGATTTCACAGGTGGTAATATATGACAGAATTAAACTTACGCAATTTGGCTCAAGACACTAGTATGGGTATATATTGCTCAAAAATGTTAAATGAAGCAATGATTTTCCAGGGCCCTTCCAATGGTCACATTTCATGCTTCTACTTGCTATTTTTTCTCTTCTTTTGACTGATATTTAAATTAGAAAATATGTATACCTGGTCACCAAATTTCACTTATCATGGTTCTTTGATTTAATAATTATTTAAAATTTTCTTGTATTTCTACATTAAGTCCAGATAAGTTATTTTTTCAGATAGCTCCCACTACTGCCTGCCTCTCTGAAAGCTTTCAGGCAATATTTTGATGTTTGTTATAATATTATGCTACCTTATTTTGCCTGTTAAGGGGCTCCAGCAAATACTGTCTTCTTTGAATAAGAAGAGGCATGAAATATTCTTTATTAAATTAAACACATTTTCCCAGCTTTTAGTTTTTCCAGTAGCCATTCATGTTATGCAATTGAAGTATAGTTGTGGTTTTCTTCTATAGGACAAAATTAAGTTCATATGTAAAAATGGAAATGCTACTTCAAAATTTCTAGCATTTGGACACAAAAACCTGGCAGTAGTAAATATCTTCTATTTCAATGTAAACCAGTTTTAAAGATATAAACTACAGCAGATAAAACATGCTGTGACATTTTTTAAGTAGAAAGAAAAGAAGGGAAAGGAGAAGAAAAAATTCTAAAGACAAATATATGTGTACATATCTATTTAAATATTTTTAAAGTGAATGAATATTCCAATGCCCATGTTACCAACAGAATAAAGAAGTCTGTTTAGAGCTTTATGAAATATAGAATGGATTTTTATCAAAACCAAAAATAAAACAACTGACAGAGAGAAACCATTTATGAGCCATAATAAGATTAAAATTGAGAGAAAAGTGAAAGTAATGTGAGTATCATTTTAAGTTAAAGGTTAATTAGCTCATAAAATGAACCTCAGAAAATGAAACTCAACTTTCCCCAAACCACATTATTAGATGAGAAAATTTTATGGGACAACTGTAATAGCATAATCAATAAAATATACCAAAAAGAGAAACTTTTATTCTGGCTTTAATGTTTTTATATTCTATGTAGAATGGATAATGGCTAAGTTAGTCAGCCTTTATGTCATCATGAGGGCTAGAAAATAAAATAGCACAGGAACATTTAAAGTTGTCACAGATTTCGATGTATGGCAACTTCCCTATTTTGGTTTTAAATGTATAGAAAGAAAAAAAGTAAACTGAACAAATACATATTTGTGTATGTAATTCTAAATTCCGGACTAAATCAAAGAACCCATGAAACTCTCAAAAGAAGATTATTTCAATCAAAGCAAATAGGTTTGCAGAAGCCCTGGGATTGGAATGTACTTGGCATGCCCTATGAATTAAAAGGAGGCATGTGTGAATAAATAATAGCAGGTAAAGTGAAACAGATGGTAGATCTTGAAGTTGGTAGATATCCAGGGCCCTTATAGGTAGACCGTGATAAGGCCTTTGGAATTTATTCTTATTGTGAAGGGAAACGATTGGGGCTACTCTGAACTCACTGATGCTATCACCTTTAGATGTTACGGCATTAACATTTTCACTATGAGATAGAGTCCTCTAGAAAACCTCAGTGACAGGCCACACTACTAACTGTATAAAGTACAAGGTATAGAGTCCATATGTAACCCAGAGACATCTTTGAAAAACCAAGTCAATTACTTTAAGTAAAATTCTTGCACTATGCGGTTAGGGATAGAAGGTGTTTTGATGTTGCTGTTATTACAGCCATTCTCTTTCCTATCAAAAAAAAAAAAGGGTGTTTCAACTTCATATTCTGCAGTCTACAGTTGTGATACATACCTATCTCATTCACTCAATCATTCATTCATTCACTCATTCACTCATTCATTCATTCATCCAGCTATTCAAAAGCACCTGTCTTTTAAGAGATGCTGTGCAAGGCACTGAATATATGTTCTAGTACTGACCAAAACAACCTTGGTGTCTGATCCTGGCAAGCTAGTTTAGTTCCTTAAAAATCTAGTAACCATTTGCAAACTTCACAGAGGTCATTATCTGCCACCATCTAACTGGACACAATACATCTACCAACTGAGCTTGGCAACCGAGTTTTATATCAGTGCCTTTTTAAGACTCCTCCTGAACATCAACATATCCCAATAGTTTATAGTTTTAAACAGGGTAATCACATCTTCAGATATCATAGTTAAATGTTACAAATGGCAAATGCTAAGATTAATGAAAATAAGAATTACAGCATAGCTTGGAGATTTACTATTTAGAAACAAAGCTTTGAGGAATAGAATGTATGATGCATCCAAGGCAGATCAACCTATGTTTAAATTACTAACTTACTCCAATAAGAACCCTATTTTGATGAGTTAGGAAAGGGAGGTTTATTCATGTGACACTTCTTGTGCAGTGCCTCCTCTCCCAGGAGTTCTGTAGAAATAGGCTATGCCATTTTAGTCCATTACTACCATTACTTATATCATTATTTATTTTTAACAAGTTTATTACAGGTATAATTGACATATAATAAATGGAAAATAGTAAAGATGTACATGTTGATGTTTTCACATCTATGTATATTCATGAAACCATCAACACAGTCAAGATAATAAAGAAGCTCTCCACATCCCATGCCCCAAGTGTTTCCTTATACTAGTATGTAATCCCTGTTTCCTGTCCATTTGTGCGCCAGGTGTCATGTGGAAACCGCTGTTCTGCCTTCTGCCCTATTAATTAGTTTGCATTTTCTATAAATTATTATGAGTAGAATCATAGAGTACATACTTGTTTTTGTCTGGCTTCTTATATTCATCATAATTATTTTGAGATTTACCCATGTTGTACATATCAATAGTCCATTCCTATTTATTTCTGAGTCATACAGTATTTGAGTTTATAGACATTTTACAATTTGTTTATACATTCACCTCCTAAGTGTTTCTTTAGATGTATACAACCCACAAGTTTTGATGGTTATGTTTTTATTGTTATTCAGTTCAGATTACTTTTAAACTTATTTAGATTTATTCTTTGGCCTGCAAATTATTTAAAAGTATATTACTTAATTTTCAATAATTTGGGGATTCCAGATAGCTTTCTGTTATTGATTTCAAATTTAATTTCATTGTGATAAGACAGCATACATTACATGACTCGAATCCATTTAAATTTATTGAGACTGTTTTATGGTTTACATATGGTTTATATTGGTAAATATTCTGTGTGAACTTGAAAAGAATGTGTATTCTGCTGTTGTCAAGTGAGTTTATAAATGTCAACTAGGCAATCTGGTTGCAATGTTGTTCACATCTTCAATATCCTTACTGATATTTTTCATCTTCTGAGTCTAACACAAATTGAAGATCTGTTTATTTCCCTTACAGTTAGTTCTATATATTTCTGTTTCATATGTTATGAACTGCTGGTTTTATGTGCACAAACATTTAATACTGGTATATATTCCTGATGAATGGACTCATTATCATTAGGAAATGATGCTTTATATTCCTGATAAAATACTTTATTCTGAAATGTACATTTATTTTAATATAGACATAATAGTTTTCTTTGGGTTACTATTAGCATGTTTTACTTACTCCCATCATTTCACTTTTAAACTATTTCTGTTCTTGTAATTAAAATATATGTCTGGTGGGAAGTATATAATTGGGTCTTGCTTTTTTTAATCCAATATGTAAATATCTTCCTTTTAATGTGATGATTGATATGGTTACTTTTAAAACTACCATCTTTCTGTTTGTTTTCTATTTTTCCCATTTGTATTTTTTTCTGTTTGAGCAATTTAATTATGAAGTGCTGTCCTATAGCATTCTTCATGTTTCATTATGCCTGCTGTCCTGCCTTTTAAGTTTCTTGAATCTGTGAGTTTAAAGTTATTTTAAAATCAAATTTGGGGTAAAATGGCCATTATTTCTTCAAATATTTTTTTCTTTTCCTTTTACTCTCTGCTTTTAGTCTCCAGTTATATGAATGTTCACTTGCTTGAAACTGCCCTATATATTTCATTGATGTTCTGTTCATTCTGTGTTCAAGTTCACCAAAATATTTCTCTGCAGTGGGTGTTCTGCCAAAAATCCCATATGGTCTAGTTTTCATTTCAGACACTGAAGTTTTCATGTCCAGGAGTTTGATTTAGAATTTGAAAAACATTTTCCACACCTCTACTTAGCTTCTTGAACATATGAAATGGTTAGAGGTGTTCTAGTGACCTTCTCTATTAACTGTATCATCTATGTCATTTCTTTGTTTGTTTTACTTGAATAATTTTTCTCTTGACTATGGAATATTTTTTTTTTGCTTATTTGTATGTTTGCAATTTTTTAAAATAATGCCAGGCATTGGGATTTACCTTGTTCAGCACTGCATATTTTTATATATGTAAATATTCTTGAGCATTGTTCTGGAGATGATGAAGTATTGGAAATATTTTACTTCATTTAAGACTGAATTTAAGAATTTTTAGGCAACACCAGAACATCATTAAGCCTCTAGCTCATTTTGCTCCACTACTGAGACAAAATCCTTTTGATTGCCCTAACCAATACCCCAGGATTTATAAAGTTTTCCCTTCTGGCTAGAGAATCAGAGACTATTCCCAGCCCTGTGTAAGATTCAGGACTGTTCTCTGTAATCCTTTTAAGCGGTTCTTTCCTCAGGTAGTTTCCTCAAATATATCCTTTTATCAGTACTCAGCTGAACAGTCAAGTATTCTGCAAATCTCTGGTGTTCTCTTTCTGTGCAGTTTTCTCCTATCCACTACTGTAAACTCTGTGGTTTTCCCTGACTCTCCGCTCTGTCTCCTTTATTCAAGAGGGCCAGTTGGCTCTGCCTGGGTTTTCTTTGCCTGTTTTCTGTCCTAGAAACTCTATCCAGACAGCAGCCTGTAACAGCTTTAGGGCTCACATCATTTGTTTCCTGTCTCCCAAGAACCATGTTCCTTCGCTGTCTGATGTCCAATGCCTTAGAATCATTGTTTCTTATTTCTGCCAAGTTTCCCACTTGCTTCATTATCATAAGCAAAAATTCAAAAGTTACGATTTTTAATAAGCAGGAGTTAGGAGATTTAAATATTTATGTTATTATGTATAAGAAATAAAAATAACTGCTTTTATCTAAAATAACTGGCAAACAATCAGTAATCCATGAAATTAGATTTTAACAAAAAAATAGTGAATGATAATGACTTACAATTCCTTCAACAATTGAAATCATGATGTCTCTCTTTTTAAATTCCAAAAATATTTTTTTGTCTTTCTTCAATATTTTATCAATGAACCCATGAATTGGATAATAATTATTCATTTCATTTTGTGGAGACTTGTATGCGTGACTTTGAAAATCTTATTTTATAAGTTAAATGTTTCCTCTAGGTGTGAAACTTCTTCATGGTCCCCAACATGTGAGTTCATCTGCTCTCCTGATGTGTATCTTCAGTGTTTGGTTTAAGCATTTGAAGAGCTACCTGATGAAAATCACCGAAAGAACTGCCAGATTTTTGTTGCCTGCTAATGGGTATTGGTCCGACAGAAAGCACAGGTTCTGTCTCTTCAGACATACTACTTTGGAGAGAAAAAGGTCCCTAGCAAACAAAAAAATAATAATAATAAATTAAGTTATTGGAGGAACATAATAACATATATCAGTGCAGTGCTTTTTGCATAGATTCTATAAATTATGAAGAAATATCATGTCTGTGTGCATTAGGTGCCATTTAGAGAGAGGAAAAGAAAAGATACCTTGTCCTGGAGGAACTTACAATCTAACATAAAGCTTGTGAAATCCTGCAATAGTATCCTAGCAAAAATGCTTTCATTTTCTGTTTAATTATAGTTACCATTAAAAAAATGGGTTCTTTAGATTTCCATATTTGTTCAAAAATAAGTTATTCACAAATGTCCCTACTCTCAAAACTAAACTGTCTGGATGTATACCTGACAGAACAAAAGAACAATGAAAATCACTGATGATTCATCGTATTAGAATACTGAGGTTAAATCTTTCCAAATTTTGGCTTCCAAGCACTTATCTTTTGGTAGTTGAAAACATCTCTATTTGATCTGCACAGACATAGTAGGGAAATATATATATATATATTACATAGTAGGAAATATATATATATATATATATATAGAGAGAGAGAGAGAGAGAGAGAACACAAAATTATACTGACTCATCTAGACAGCCTCATTTACCACAGCTCAATGAATTAACAATTGTGAATCACAAGGCACCAGAGGGCTTTTCTCATGATTTCAAGATCCTCACAAATATCTGCCTCTTTAACACTTATACTTGGATGTCTCAAAGTCAAGTCTTACCCAACACAGAGTTAAATACATTATGATCCTTAAATGTAATCCTATCGAATGATACGCAGTTCCATCTACCCTGTTCTACGTTTCAGTACACTTCACCTTCTCCAGTCTGTTCTCCACACCTTAGAGCAATCTTTTCAAAACAAAATCTGTTGCAGTCTCACACATATTATATGATTAAAACAATTCAGCTTCCATTGATCTTGGTATAAAAAACAAAATACTTGTCATGGCCAACAAAGCCTGGTTAAAATCCTGCTCTTAACATTCTATTCTTAGTCTTACACCTAAGACACACTGAACTCTTATTTCTCAAACTGATCTTCTTTCACAGACCTTTGAATGTGCTCTCCCTTCTGTCCATAACCTCTTTACCAATAACTAATCTCCCTTCTGTATAATTAATTTTAATCCCTACACATCCTCAGCCTCAGCTTGATGATCATTTCTTCAAAAAAGTATTCCTTTCCTTAAATTAGCCTAGGCCTTGGTATTATGGATTTCTTTTCTTTTTCCCCCACAGCAGCTTGTACTTTTTCTTCACTCCACTTATGGGAGTTGTAAATTTTATAATTATTTGTGTTGCTATTTAGGTTCCCTTGTTTTCCAAATAAGAATGCAAGCTCCAAGGGGAAAGAGATGATGCAGGCAGTGGAATAACGAAAAAACTGAACGAACAAGGAAAATGAGGACAGACTCATAGATGGAGAGCAGGATGAGAGCTATGTGAGGGGAGGTTAGCGGGTAGAGGGATTGCGCAAAAAAGGAAAAAGGACTCATGGACATGGAAAAAAAGTGCGGTGAATGCTGGGGGGGAGGTAAGTATAAGGGGACTAAATGGTGATGGGAAAAAATACAATAAAGATTAAATTTTTTTAAAAAAGAAGCAGTAACTTACATGGACCCCTTGACTGAAGACGAGGGAATAGGAGAATAACACCGGGGGCCTCTGTAGACTTACATGCTCCATAGAAGAAGATGGTCCACCGCCAGCACTCAGTACTACTGAGGTTGCTCACCTAGCTTAGACACAGTCACGAGGAACTGGCAAGAGAGTCCTTAGTAGACTAAGATTAAGTTTCTGTAACCTAGTGGAATGGGGTTTCTGACGAGAAAGTAAGTCGATTCATGGAAAAAGTTGATAGAAATTTCTTGCAAACCTTAATTTATAAAGACTAAAATTTACATCTATTGTTTCTTGACTATAAACAATAATAAAAACAGCAACAATAAAATTTTCAATCATTCAAGATACAAAGTAAATATTAGGTAAGGTTTCAAATCATCTTTCTTCCCATTTTACCCCTTTTTGGTCTTTTCTTCCTAAATCCCAGAGGAGAGAAGCAGGGAAATGGCAGTCTCTTTAGTCATGAAAACTTACTCGAGTTGGCAAACTGTGCTTTATCATCTGGTAATTGGAATTTCACTAATACCTAGTTAGGGAAATGGCAAATGCAGACATGCAGCTCTGATTCCCTTTTATGCCATTTAATGAGTTCCCTGCTGTATTTAGTTATGTAAATACTGTTATTGCAAAGTCTGTTGAAGACTGTGGCTGTGTTTTCATAAATCCAAATACAGTATCTGTATCCTGACAAATGCCCTCAGAGCACTACAATTTGTTCCTTGCTGCTGTTTCTGTTATTTATGTAAAAAAACAAAGAATGAAAGAAAGAAGGAAGGAAGGAAGAAAGGGAGGGAGGAAGAACGAAAGGGAAGAGGTGGATTCCCTTTTAAAATATCAAGCTGCTGTGGCTCAGTGTACTGAGTGCCAACCTGCGAACCAAAGGGTCACCAGTTCAATTCCCAGTCAGGTTGTGGGCCAGGTACCAAGTAAGGGATGCGTGGGAGTCAACCACACATTGATATTTTTCCTTCCCTCTCTGTCTCCCTCCCTTTCCCTCTATCAATTTCAGCCCTGGTTGGCGTGGTTCAGTGGATTGAGTGCTGGCCTGTTAACTGAAAGGTCTCCGGCCAGGTTGATTCTCAGTCCGGGCACATGCCTGGGTTGCGGGCCAGGTCTCTGTTTGGGGGCATGAGGCAGCCGATTGCTGTTTCTCTCCCACATCAATGTTTCCCTCCCTCTCTTTCTTCCATCCTTCCCCTCTGTCTAACAGTAAATAAATAAAATCTTTAAAAATATATCAACCTCACAGCAACTGTAAAAGGCTAAAGAAAAAGGCATGTAAATAAATTTAGAATCGTTTCCCAATATAAATCTGTTAGATATAGGTAGCATTTACTAAGGTCATTTATTTCTCCTTTAGGGAAGAATACTTACTATTCTAGGTTTTCCCCAACTACCATTATATTTTTACATGTTAAATTATAGGGAAAGTTGTAACTACCTTATTTAGGTCAATTTTGATGACTAGTATTTCAGGTAAGGCTATTCTTAGCAATAATTAGTTTAAAAAATATTTATAGAACATTTATTCTGTATCAGACATTGGGCTGCATCTTAAGAATACAATGATAAGAAGAATAAAGCTCAAAATAGAAAGGAAGGGTTATTTAAAAGTAAAGTCTTATGTCTTACATATATGTGTTACTGGCTTGAAATATTTATCTCCGACAAAGTATATACAAATTTGAGATTGTAAGAAACTCTTTGGCTCTGTATGTCTTCAACATGAACTAATTAAAACTCTAAACTCAAACTGAGTAATCTTTAAGGAACAACTGAAATCAGTGGGAGGAAATGGTATACAGAGATGACAAGAAACTTTAAAAATTACCAATGATTCCAGAGATCTCAGTAGACTAATATGACATTGATTTTTAAAATGGAGCTCCAGAATGGTATCCATTTCTTCAAGCAAATGAACATGGCCTTATTAGAGCTTGAGTGCTGGATTTAAATTCTGATCCTCAGGAGAACAGATAAAAAGGAACAACATGAAGGTAATTTTAAGGTTGCCTGTCTTGAACATTATATTTCTGAAATAAAAGAAATTGGTCTATGCTTAAAAAGGAAAAAGTAATTACAGCAGTTTTTGTTAGCTCTAGTCGCTAAAGCAGAGGAACACCTTGATAACTTCAAATTGTCCCAACTCTTCCTGGCCAAAAATGCACTTTTGAGCTTGGAGGAGGAGGCTATTTTCTGCAGTGAGACAAAAAAAGAGACCTGCCAAACCTGGAACAATAATGGTCTAATTTAGCTTTCACAATATAAAGGTACCAAATTGGTCTTTGCTTATCATGAAATGAAGTTGGAGGTTACATGTTAGACTATATCTGAAAGGAGAACTTCACGCTGAAGTTAAGAGAGGTTTGGGATGTGTTTGGCAACCAGAAAGAGGATTCAGACTAGAACTATGACAGTCATAATACCATAAAAGTAAAGTTTCTTTTTGCATCCATTTTGCTCTTTGCTAGATGTTACATAATAATTTTGCAGAGAAAGATGTCATGGCAAGAATTATGATGGCAAAGTGCCATCATCATTTATTGTCTTTAAGCAAAGGCACTTGTTCAAACACACACACAACTCTACTTTCAATCAAGGTCTACCAGAAGTTTATCTCAGTGCAAGTGAAGGGCTCTCTGATCCTGAGGTCCATGGAAAGAGATGGGAAGAAAGGTATGAATAAAGCCTTTTTGGGAGAAATGAAAAGTTATCTATTATCTACATTTACTTGTCAAACTAGAAGTTGTCCACCAAATCCTTTCCCTTCTTAATGGATATTTAGCTGACCAGGTTACCTTTCCAGCCCCTCTTTCAGCTATTTCTAGTCATTTAACTAAGTTTTCCCAGTAGTATATGAGTTGAATGGCCTGTGTAAAACTTCTTCACTAGCTCATTAGGAAATAGTTTTCTGTAATTCTTCTTTAGTTCCCTTTTCCCTAAGCTAGAAACACGGATAAACCCACAACTGAGCTCTAGTTGGGATGGCAAGAGAATACAAGGGACGGTGCACAGTAAGGAGAAAGGCACGGGAACCTGTGCATGACCATGTGGATCGGAGCACCTCCCTGACCCAAAAAGCTGAAAATTTTCACCTGAGAGAAACATTAACTTCTATCACTTTTAAGCTTCTATATCCTGGAAGGGTATTTGTTTAAGTGGTTTAGTGTTTACCCTAACTTATTTATGTATTTTGCCTTTTGTAGCCAGGAAATAAGCTACATCCTCAGCCATGTGCTTTGTTTTGTCATGACTATTACAATTTTGAACACAGACCTATTACACTTACTCTTGCAGATGAGGGGAAGATAACAATTTACGATTTCATTGTTATTGGTTGTTTTTGCTGCTGTTGTTTGTGAGGACAAAAGATTTACTAGCATGTTAGTTATTATCTCCCTACTTGAAGTCCAACTTTTTATTCTCTATTTCTTGTTGGCTCTTTCAAGGCATATTTCTATTTTGCCAGCTGGCACCATATCAGAAGGCTGGAAGTCCAGGAGAGGTTGCCAGACATTGGTCTTGCCTTTTTCTGTTTGGCTTTCTGTTATTGCTAGTGTAATACTAGCAAAGTTGTTGTTTTTTGTTTGTTTGTTTTTTTTTTAATTTGGCAGTATCTGTTTTTTCCATTGGCACCTGCTACATTTAGTATGCAGTTTTTTCAACACTTCCTACTAAATTTACCACTGCCCAGTCAGAGAACTGGTACCCCTCTTCAGTGGTCTGGTTCCAGCCCCATATATTACTCCTCAGAGTCACCAGCACCAGCAGGGGAGTATCTCCTCTTCAGAAGTCTGGGGTTCAGAGACTCTCTTCTAAGCATCAAAGTATTAATAATTTCAAATAATTCCACACCTTTACCTTTTCCCCCAAGCCATAGGAGAAATTAGTTACTTTTTGCAGCTGCTGTGTTCATAGTATTTTAGTGCTCATTCTTTGCCTTTACAATTCTCTAATACTTGATTAACAATCCTTTTTATTAAATTCTCTCTGTTTAGGCTACTGCTTGTCCTGCTGTGGAGCTGCCTGAAAGGCTGGCCTGGAGGAAGGAAGAGGACTTTTGGTCAAGATGACAGTGTAGGTAGACAGGCTTCACCTCCTCATACAACCACAAGAATTACAACCAATCTCAAAACAAAAAGCACTGAGACCTTCCAGAAAACAGAACTGTATGAAAGTCTGACAACCAAGGATTTAAAGAAGCCATATTCATCCAGATGGGTAGGAGTGGTGGAGATACAGAGTTGGGGTAGAGAGGACATGGTGTGGTGCAGAGAGGTGGAGGCAGTGGCCACAGGAGAATAAGCAGTCCCACATTCACGTGTGGTGGACAAAAATCAGGAGTGATAACTTGGAAGTGAATGATCCCAGCCCTGGGCCAGACTGTACAGCCCAGGGTCCCAGTGTTGTGAAGATAAATGCCCCTAACTTCTGGCTCTAAAAACCAGTGGGGTTAGGATGGTGGGAGAAGTTGCTGGATTTTTAGGAGATTCTACTTAAAGGATCCTCACAGTTTTAGAATATGTACAAACCCACCCACTCTGGGAACCACCACCAGTTACATACAGGAAGTGGGTGAAGTGACTGGAAACAGGGCAAGTGCCAGGCAAACCTCCAGAAGCCAGGCAGTGGCACTGTCCCTTCTCTGACTTCTCCCCACACACAGGGCCACAGAGTGGTAAAGCAGGTTGCCCTACCCTGGCGAATACCTAAGGCTCTGACCCATACAACTTAACAGGTACTCTAAAAGAGCGAGTCAAAGAAGCTCTACCTAATACACAGAAACAAACACAGGGAGGCTGCCAAATTAAGGAAACAAAGAAATATGGCCCAAATGAAGGAACAGAACAAAACCTCAGGAAAAGAACTAAGCAAAACAGAGATAACCAACCTAGAAGATACAGAGTTCAAAACACTGGTGATCTGAATGCTCAGAAAACTCATTGAGTATGGCAAAAACATAAGGGGAGAAATGAAAGCTACGCTAAGTAAAATAAAGAAAAATCCATAGGGAACCAACAGTGAAGGGAAGGAAGCCTGGATTCAAATCAATGATTTGGAACATAAGGAAGAATAAACATTCAACCAGAACAGCAGGAAGAAACAGAAATCTTAAAAAATGGGGACAATATAAGAAGACTCTGGGATATCTTCAAAACTATCAACATCTGAATTATAGGGATGCCAGAAGGAGAAGAGGAAGAGCAAGGAATTGAAACTTATTTGAAAAAATAATGAAAGAAAACTTCCCCAATCTGGTAAAGGAAATAGACATACAAGTCCAGGAAGCACAGAGAATCCCAAATAACTTGGATCCTAAGAGGGTCACACCAAGACACATCATAGTTAAAATGAAAAGGTTAAAGATAAAGATCTTAAAAGCAGCAAGAGAAAAACAGAGAGTTCCCTACAAAGGAGTTCCCATAAGACTATCAGCTGATTTCTCAAAAGAAACTTTGCAGACCAGAAGGGACTGGCAAGAAGTATTCAAAGTGATGAAAACCAAGGACCTACAACCGAGATTACTCTGTTCAGCAAAGCTATCATTGAGAATGAAAGGGCAGATTAAGAGCTTCCCAGACAAGGTAAAACAAAAGGAGTTCATCCTCACCAAACCATTATTATATGAAATGTTAAAGAGGCTTATTTAAGAAAGAGAAGAAGATGAAAACCATGAACATTAAAATGACAACAAACCCACAACTATCAACAACTGAATCTAAAAAACAAACTAAGGAAACAATTAGAACAGGAACAGAATCACAGAAATTTGGAGAGTTATTAG
This sequence comes from Mormoops blainvillei, assembly GCA_004026545.1. Classification (NCBI taxonomy): domain Eukaryota; kingdom Metazoa; phylum Chordata; class Mammalia; order Chiroptera; family Mormoopidae; genus Mormoops; species Mormoops blainvillei. Next base: position 78,381 of record PVJD01006045.1, on the reverse strand, counting down.
CTGGGAGGGGGATGGTAGATAATGGGGGAAAAGATGCAGGGATTAAGAAGCATAATTGGTAGGTACGAAATAGGCAGGGGGAGGTTAAGAATAGTATAGGAAATGGAGAAGCCAAAGAACTTGTACACATGACCCATGGACATGAACTAAGGTAGGGGATTGCTGGAGGGAAGAGGGGTACTCAGAGTGGGGCAAAGGGGGAAAATTGGGACAACTGTAATAGCACAATCAATAAAATATACTTTAAAAAATTCTCTCTGTTCAAATAACTTATTTCTGTCTCCTGATTATAGCCGATCTGATACAACTAAGAAGAAAATGAAGACATTATATATTATTAATATCTTATATCATGATTTCCCTCTTAGTTTCTCTTCCCCTAACCCTTCTTCCAATTCAGTATCTTAATAAAACCAATAATTATTGATTCAGAAAATAGATTTTATAGCAGAAATCAGAGAAAACTAAATAATTGGCATTTATGGGGCAAAGAGACATACATCACATATTGTGGAGAATACCTTATGAGTAATAGGTAATCTGCTAGGCAGAACTAAGCACAGGAGTAAAATGGGGTCACCAACTCAAATGCCTACATAGTTCAAGCAGTTAAGGTGAATGAGTGAAGTAGACAAAAGGTATAAAGGAATAAAAACAGCAGAAGAATGGCAATAAATGACAACTGTCATGTAGCCTCAGCATCAGGGAGCCAATAAAAAATGGAAGCAACTATGAATAACTGGACAGTGTCAACCCACCAAAAGACAACAGTAATTGCCTGTGTCTGCACAATTATTACTATGTGGGAACAATGACCTATTGGTCTCCAAATTCTGCACATAGTCATTTGCAAAAAAAGCAAAAACTTTGAATTTTTATCTGAAATCATCCTACTTATAAATGTCATTCATTCAACTTTTGGAAAAGCATTCTGAGAACAAAAACAACTTAATGACTTTGGGTCTGATCTGACCTCTTGAGTTTCAGCTAGTGGCTAGTTGGCAAGACATTTTATATTCCTCTGAAATAAAAATCTTATCAAGCCCCAAGTACAGGTCAAAGCAAAAATTCTTGGGAAACTTGGGTAAGTGTGTTTAGGTAGAAGAAATTTAGGAAGAGTCAGAGGCTTTCTATAGGAAAGTAGAGTGTTTTTTATGTCTCCTGAGTGTAATCAAGTTATGGACTCAGTAACAACTGACAAAGACCTTGAAAGAACTCCAGTTTTTTGAGACTCAGTGTTGTGGGAAATAGTAGAATCATCTGTACACAAACTAACATAAGAATCTGAGGGAAACTCAGAAAATCTTATAGACCTTAATATCATGAATGATAACAACTATAAACAACATAGGCAAAAAAACTAAACACAACATAGGAATGAAGACATACTATTGGATGCAAGCATGGCTGACTGACACCACCAATATCCCCAAACCTTCAGCCCATGACAGCTTGGCTACATAAGATTCCAGAAAATCCGATGCTACTCCGTGGATGACAGGATCTCTGAGTTCACTGAGATTAGGTTTCTGCCACCTTGCAGAATGTTAAGTGACAAAAATTCGATGGTGTTCAAAAACTAAATATAATTATAACATCGCATACTTGAGTTTGCCTTTGAGATTCCTCTCAGCCACAAACTGATTGAAAGTAAAAACTTGGCTTTTTAAATCTGCACTGAAAAGAAAGGATATGTATTTTTAGAAAATATTTTATGCTGCTGACTTTAAAATTTATATCTCTATTCCTGACCTCTCCCTTGGGCTCTAGATTCTTAGCTCTAATTACCTTATTTGACACCTTTACTTGTTTGTCAAATAGCTAATCCCAACATTACCAAATCAAACTCTTCATTCTGCCACTTTTCTGAAATCTAATCCTCCCTCAGTACTTTCTCCCTCAGGACTGGGACCACCATACTTTAGTTATCCAAGTCAAAAGCCTAGAAGACATCCTTTATCCTTTCCTTTTTGTCCCACATGATCCTCATTTGTTCCATACAATGTTGATTGTGTGAATTTTATCTCCAAGTATATGCTGTATCAGTCCACTTCCCTCCATCTCTACTATGATCACCCTAATTAAACCCCCATCATCTCTTGATTAGATCAAGACTACATTAGCCTTCTAACTGGTGGTTTGCTGAGCCAGCCTATACCAACTCATGAGAACTAATTAAATTTTCAGAAATTTTGCAAGCCAAAGTGTGCTGTTAGTATCTTAAAACTGGCCATAAATGGGAGTATTTATATCTATTTACACAATTAAAATAAACAAACATATCATGGCTTTTCCTCCTTTCCAAAGAGCACATTAGTAAACATATATCAATATATCACTGTTCCCATTTTCACTTTTGTACTCCTACAATCTATTGACTTTACAACAGCTTATGTAGTTTTTTAAACATGTTTTGTATCTGTCCTGGTTAAAACCCTCTAATAGTGACTCACTGGACTTACAAAACACCCAAAATCCTAACAGAGGTTTAAGAACCTCATTCCCTCCTTTCTTTATTGCTTCAATTCCTACCACTCCCTTCCTCATTTCCTACTCTTCAGACAAGTTGGTCTGCATTTTGTCTCTCTGGACCATCAGATGATTTCTGATATGGAGTCTGTACAGCAAACGCTCCCCCTTCCTGGAATGGGCTTCACTTCTATCATGACTGGTTACTTCTTGTCACTCAGTTCTTAGTTAAAATTCAACGAGGACTCGGAACTGCCCGATCTAAATCATGCTTCACTGCACCTTTCTGTTTTTTCTTCATAGCTTTTATCACCACTCAATTATCTTATTTATTTATTTACCATTTGGCTCATTAGAATGTAAGTTCTGTAAGGGCCAGTGACTATTCTCACTGTTCTTTCCTCATTACCTAACAAATGATTGGCAGTTACCAATATTGTTGAACATAATAAAAATATTTCATCCTTACCCAGAATCTCACTGTTGATCAAAAGTTATTTTGTTGTTATGGTTTTGTTTTTTGTGTGTTTTAACTCTATAAAGCCTTAATTTGGGAAAATCAAGGCATCCTGAGTAATTAACAATGTTTTTCCTTCACAAGTATAAAAGTTCACTGAAAAGCACGCTTTCAGTACAGTCCCAAGTTCTAGAAAATCAGAGTACTGTCCACAAATCCAACATAGCATAGAAGGCTGACAAAAGTACTGAAACATGAAGATGGCATTTTCAGCTTTGGACTATAATTTATCTGTTTATTTTTCTGTTGTTGCATTAGATCTAACTTCCTCCAAGGCAGGGGTCATGCTTCTAAGCATTTTGTATTCTTAATGCTGATCCAATGACTTCACGCAGTAGGGTTCCACAAATGTTTGTGAAATTAAATTGTTTTTGATCATTAGAGATGTTTGTAGGATTTATTAGAGGCAGAAATAATAGAGCAGTTTGTCTTATTTTGGAAATGAATCTAAAACCGAGAAGCAGAACAAATAATGTATAAAATCAAATAGAAGAGGAATGATTTGAGCTGCTAAGAAATAGCTACATTATACAAATTGAATGTGTATTTATTCTAAATGAGATTAAAAATGAATTTATAAAAATCATTTTAAGGTGTTATTCTATTCTTTTTCTGGAATCAGCATCCTAAAATCATAATGTTATAAAAGATAATCACAAAATTTTCTTCTAAAGTGGTGAGATTGACAGGATTGAAAAGACCTTCCTGTTTGCAGAGTTTTGATATGCTATTTGAGGCTAGGGGTTTGGACTGAACTGAATAATACAAGAGGTAGCCGGGCTTAGGGCTTCACAGGGGGAAGAAGAAAAGAAAAATACTGGCAACAGAGTCACTGAGGAGGGGCTGATGAAAGTTCCAAGGAAGATTTCTAGTTGTTTGCTATAAAATAAGATATAAAAATCCTGCCCCTCAGCAATCCTATAGAATTTTTAATACATTCCCATTTGCTCATTAATGCTTTTAAGATAGTAGCTTTTTTGCAGGAAGTATAATATTTAGGTTTCATTACTCTATATGGATTCAGTAACTAGAAATAGTTTTATTTGTCTGAAGCTTCTATTCTAAAAAACAGGTCTCTATTTTTCAGTTCCCTTAGCAAAAATTGCCTGTTTTAAGAGCATACATAGTTTCCCATTGCTCTTGGAATAAAGATCAAAATCCTTATAGAGCTGATTACACCCTCAGTAATCTGACCCATGATCGTTGCTGAAGGCCGGTCTTCCCCTAATTCCCATCTCACTTTCTACCCATCTGACATACTGGCCTCTAAAATCCTTCAAATGTTTCCACATTACTTGTCATCACAAAGGTCTCTATTACACAATTTCTTCTTCCCGGAATGCACTTTCTTTCACCTTTCACCTTCACCTATTGCCCTCCATTCATTCTCTAATATCATCTCAAGGGCTGATTCAGCACGGAAGCCTTTCCTGACCCTGAACTTACAGTCAACAGCAATTTCTTTCTTTCCTTTCTTTTCGTTTCTTTTCTTTTCATTTCTTTTCTTTTCTTTTCTTTTCTTTGTGATCTGAAAGAATGATTTCTTGTCTTAATAAGCCAGAAATACAAGATTCCACTGAAACTGGGACAGTTGACAGAATATGGTTGAGCTTATGAACCTTCAAGGAAAATAAGAGGGTCAAACACAGTCAACATATTGAAAAGCCCAAGGCTGCTTTGGGATAAACATAAGAATTACATTCAGCATGGGTATCTTCTGAACCTTGTTTATCAGGGATCTGCCATTTTTCTCCCATTTCTTCTAAAGCAGCTGCTTAACCAAATGGCTTTTCCCTCTCTATTTTAGGCATTAAGTCAACCCAATAGGACCCCTTTGGATGTGATGCAAAGCCAAGAGGAAGGCTGATAAGCCTTATTCCAGGGTAGAAATTATGCACACACCCAAACCAGCACACACTGTGTTACGTCAATGCACATGGTAGCCACTTTGATCAAATCAGACTGATACCATGTATATCACCTGTTATGTGGCCCTGTAGCTAGGTCAATGTTCCTAATTTACTACACTAAAATATCAACATAGAAGAATGCATTTTTGAACTCCATATTTTCTCAACACTTCTAAGAGGTTATTAGAGTGATATAGAGCAAAACAGTATCTCAGAAATCTAGGCATTAGAAAAGAACACTGATGGATTATTTATTTCTGGGACTTTTTCCAGAGAATATAGAGGTGAACAGAGGAAATGTTAGAATGTCAGGGCATATAAAACAGGTTAGGGGAGGCAGAGGTGGAAAGAGGGCTGTCATATTCATGTCCAAAGAGAAGTCTGGGAGAAGGAAGAAAAAAACAAAACAAAACAACAAAACAAAACAAAGCCCAAGTCAGAGGAAAAAAGGGTTTCATACAATATAATATTAAAACAGTAAAAGGAACACATGAAATGAACAAACTGGTGGCAAGTTAAGTCCATAATCTACTGTGACAGGTCCTTCCAGCATCAATCAGGTAGATTTCTTCTCATTTGTTCTCTCAAGGTTGTTAACAGACCTGATAACTTTAACAAGAGTCTCTCACAGGAGGGTAGGTAGGCTTCGGTCATTGGTTTCCATATCTGTTTGTGCCATGTAGGTATCCAACTCAGCATCTGGGTGTCCTTTTTTTTCGACATGTAGGCATCCAATTGGCTGTCCAGTTGCCCCTTGGTCAGTACAGCAATTTCTATACAACTATTTTTATCATTTTCAGAGCATGTGTTTTTGTTTAAAATTGCATATTTATTAGTATGACAATTTGCTTAAGGTCTGACCATTCTACTAGGTTGCAAACTTCTTGAGTGAGAGGTCATTTTGGAATCATCATTTTATCTCATCTCCTAGTGAAGTGACTGCCACATAGTAGGTGTTCAATGCCATAAAATGCCTAATTCTTCTCTTATGTCCCTGATCTTTCATTTTTTATCTTTTTAGCAAGTTCATTTTCCTATCCCTGATCATAAAATATTTTAGTTCCTCAAGGTTTGGTCCTAGGTATTCTTCTCTTCTCATTCTTTACTCTTTGTAAGATTATTTCATTCAATTTAATGGATTCAATTACCACCTATACAAAGATCAGACTCAAATGTAGATGTCTCACCCAACCAAACCTCTTCTGTTAGCTCTAAATCTATTTGTTCAACTGTTTTTATCTTCCCAGCTGAATATCATAATGATAAATCGAACTTAACATATCTGAGACTGACCTCATGATTTTTCCACTGTAAATCTATTTCTCTAAAATTCCACTTAATTGTGTTAAAAAACATGGCAGCTATGCTTATGAAAGTAACTGCAAATACCTTTAGCTGTGCCTTGATTGAAATTATAGTTGATAACACAGTCAGAGAATGGGATGGAAATTGTTGATGCTATTGCTTTTGAGTACGCAAAGCACTAGCTAGTCCTTATCATTAACTTAGCTAGAAAAGGTTAGTAAATATTTCAGCTGCAGTTCTTATTGATATGTAGGTGTTTTAAAAATATTTTGATAGTCATCATTTGTCAATGGCATACATGACTTGATACTTGTCAGATTCATCGAATGATAACTTGTCATTTCATGAAACAGCTTATGAGAAAGTTCCATATAAATATTAAATAAGGACTTCCCTGGCCAGGTGGCTTAGTTGGTTAGAATGTTGTCCTGTAAACCAAAAAGGGTGCAGGTTAGATCTGCAGTCAGGGCACACACCTAGGTTGCAGGTTCAATCCCTGGTAGAAACAGACAAGGAGGCAACCTATAGATGTTGCTTTTTCTCTCCTTGCTCCTCTCTCCAAATCAATAAACATATATCCTTGGTGTGGAAAAATATTAAATAAGAGTTAATTACATTCAGGAGGTATATTTAGATATATTCCTTAGGTAGTTTTGCAGGCAGATTAGGATAAGCACAGTTACTCTCAATGTCTTTGAATAGTAAAACATTAGATTACTAAAAATAGTCACTCACCCAAGATGAATATTTATGACAGATACATTACATAATTTTATTTAGTTAGCAAGTTGGGTTCCTCTTAGAAAATGGATGGGAAATATAGCTCCCCCTTGAAAGAATGAGATCACTGTACTTGATCAGATCCCCCAAAGAGACCAAGGAGATGAGAACCAGGAAATGACTGCAGTTCAGAGACACCTGGGTCTCTTGGCCACATTCCACCTCATTCTTTGCTGCAAAGTGGAAAAAGGAAGGCTTAATCACATGTCTAGGTATGTTTCCTGACCTTTAACGGAAATCACAGAGGAATAAGTCCATTTGGTTACAAATTCTTGAGCTCTTGAGCTTTTATTTGCTGAGATTATTGTGCTGTGAGAAAAGAGGTATGTTCTGCTCTTTCTCGGGTCCATGTAAGTGCCACAGAGTTCTTGTTAATCATCATTACAAAGTTTGCCCTGTTTTGCGGGGGGTGGGGGGGAGAATATTAAATTGAAAAACCTCAAAAGTGTCAAAAATAAATTGTAATTGTGATCATGGTTGTTTCAAAGTTTCTGAACATTTTCTGGGCTTTTGTATAAAAGCACCCTAAGGCCATCAGATTAAAATTAATCAAAGCCTGTGCAAAGCTTACAGATTTAGGAACCCAGGGAGAAGCAGGTTCCAATGTTAATCCACATGCCTCTAGGAGTCTGATGGGAAGGAATGGAGCCCAAAATAGTTAGATCTGCCCCTTGATGTTATTCTGTGGCAAAGAGGGAGCAGGTGTTCTCTGTGTGGATGCTTTGCAGGGAGGGCCCATTAGTGATGGCAACAATGAACAGGGCTAGTGTAAGGTGGCACATGAAAAACAGGAACTACAAAAATATTCACAGGTCCAAATGGGATCCATTTAAAAAGACTCCCCTCTCTGAATGCTGAATGCTCATTTTATCATCATGAATCATTTTACCATTTAATCAGTATCGTCATTCACTTGGTTTGCCTCCTACTTCACACATCGTTACTTATCCATTTTCTGTGCTGGTTCATCCTCTTTTCCCTGACTTTATGCTTTGTAATAGGTCAGAACTCTTTCTTTGTTTTTTTCTTTTCCTCTTCTCAATCTGTGCTCACTCTGTGGGTGACCTCATTCAGTATCATAGACTTAAATGCCATCTGTTTTGAATCTCAAGTCCAGAACACTCCCCAACACTTGAAATTTGCTTACTGAACTGCCTACTGGAATCTCCAGTTGGATGTATGTTTAAATATATCTCAAACTCAGCAAAATCAAAATTAAACTCCTAATATGCTCCTCTGCCTCAACCTGGCCCCTCACAACCTCCTCCATCACTACTGATGCCACTCCATTCTTCCATTTGTTCAGGACAAAACTTTGAGTTCTCTTTATATTATAGCCTATATCCAATTTTCTAGGAAACTCTGTTTCTTTTATTGTAAAATATGTTCATAGTCTGATTGTTTCCCATAATTTCTACTCTTAACTACACTTCTCTAATCCACTGGTATTCCTTATTCGGAAGATTCAGTAGGCCTCCTAACTAGAGGCTCATATGCCCAACCCCAGGAAGTCAGGTTGGAGCATAGCTGGCGAAGGGTCTTTTTTGCTATGTAGGTCAGACTAAAGTAGTTAGATCATGCCTTAATCGCTGTCAACATTCTTCAAAGGCTCCTCATGTAAGACTTACTGAAAGCTATATCATATATCCCCACTTCCCGTCTCTGACTTCATCTGTTCCTCACTTCACCCCTCTAACCAACCGCCCTTTGTTTTTTCTACTCTAGCCACAGGCCCTCTTTGCTGTTTCCCAAATGTTCAAGCAAACACTGACCATACAGCCTCTGCACTGCTTCCTCTGTCTGGAATAGTCTTCCCCCAGATACCCACATAGCTAATTCTTCACCTCTTTCTCAGGGGTCACTTTCCCGATGAGGTGTACAATCTTCCTGTTGAAAAGAGTAGCCCAACCACCACTGGCCCACCACTCCTCCTCATTCCCAATAATAATTCCCTCTCACACTGCTTTAGTTTATTTCCCTCATAGTATTTGCCAGTTCCTGGCATGTAGTACATTGTATTTTTTATTTCCCCATAGTATTTACAAGTTCTTGGCATGCACTACATTGTATTTTTTATTGTCTACCCCATTCTCATAATAGAATACAAGTTCCATGAAAGAGAAGATCTTTTTCTTGGTAGTTGATATATTCCAAATACATAAAATAAAGCTCGACTCAGATCAGGTACTTAATAAATATATGCTGATGATTAAATTGAAATATGACATATTTACATATATAGATTATTTAGTTCAGTTATATTGCTTGATGTTTAATTCTCTCCTAAACTGTATACTCAATAAAGGCAAGCAGTATGCCTATCTTCTTCACTGTTGACCCCTAATACTAAATAATCTGTTTGGCATATAGTAGGCACTTAGAAAATATTTGTTGTATGAACGATCACAAAATAAAGCAATGACAGATCCTTTATAAAGTACTAAAAAATTATATATAGATAAGATTTAAAAGAGTTTTAAGCACGACTGCCTCTGGATTCTGAACCCCTCTCATGAAATCGCTCCCTTTTCTATGGCATGTTATATTATTCCCCAAAAGGTCAACAGAGCAGCTGCTGTTATGTCTGCTCCGCCGCTTTCGCATTAGTCAGTCGGTCCGTCAGCCAACCTCACTGAGAACTCTGGGCAGTCCTCGTTAACTTTCAGAGTTCCATGTCTTGATTCACAGAAATATCCAAAAGCCTGATCCTTGCACTTAATTCCTATAGCATTCATTTACCAATTAACCTGGAGCATTTTAATAATAATTCTAATAATCTTTCTAAGTTTTAGTTGTAATTCAAGTTGTGGTATTTTTAATTATGTATTTGTGTATTTGTCACATATTTCTCTGACCAGTTTACTGGTTGCTTGAGATCAGGACCTACATCATATTTGTTTGAATCCTAATTAGGTACTTCTGCTGCTTGGGTGTGGAGTGCGTGGTCATAGCTTCAGCAGGAACTCAGATGTTTAAAATCCTATCCCTGGCTGATCTTAAATACCCTGAAAAAAATTATGTCATTATTCAAGTTACCAAATATTTCAATGGTCTCAGAGGGACCCTACAAAGAAGTACATAAAACTGGTCTACCTCACTATTACCAGAGTTATGAAAGAGCCCAGGAGCAGCGTTAAAAACAAAATTCAACCAAGTAAGTGATTCATGAGTCAGGCAGCATCGCATCTAGCAATTAAAAGGGCGCTCTGAGGGGCTGTACCAAAGGGAAGGTTTTTATAGAAAAAAAGGTGGGGCAAGGGAGCTGTTCACAAAAGTCTTGAAAGGATTACTTTTAGACCAGAACATCTTCAGGGAAAAGAAATGAAGAATAGCAAGAAGCAATGCTTTTTTATTAAGCAGATTGACTCTTCTTTCTGTGGACTCACATGACAGATTATTTTGGGGAGTCTGACCAGAAAATTTCAGACTGCTTGCTTAAGGCGTTTTAGCACAAGTGACACCCTTTGGGGCCTATGGTTTTCTTCTTTAACAGTAGGGAAAGTTTCCGAAGACCTCAGTGCAGAGGGATAGACTTGGATAAGGTTTGAATTAGACTAAGCACACCGGTGCAGGCCAAAGGAAGCACAAGTCTGACAAAAAGACCAATGATTTCACAAAACACAGCAATTAGGCAAAAGCAGGGAGATCAGAGCAAGCCTTAGCCCTGCTAGCTTAACTACCCTGAAAAAAACGAGCTTAAATATTAGGACTCTGAGGGCATTCTTCTAAAGAGTTCTGTTTTAAATTCAAATCTCCAAGAATGCCTGCCAATAAGGCTCAAATTCATTAAGGAAAAAGTGGTATGAATATGTTTGTAAAATTCAATGATGAACATCATTCATTCTCATTTTTTTTCTTCCTGAAGGAACTAAGAAGAAACACTCGCTTTGACAGAAGACTGAAGCCTTGAATGGGTATTGGGTGGAAGACTGATTTTTATAAAGACCTGAATTGCCTGCAGGTTACTGCTGATCCAAATTGAAGTAATAATTTAAGGGTGAAAAACTATCTCATTATCTGTAACTTTTCATCAAATTATTCTTTAAAATGCTATAATTATTTTCTATTATGTGCTTTCTAAATTAATGTTTAAGTACCACTAGGGAAAGGGTGGTATTTCAGAGTGAAATTATATTGAATTTGTTCATCTTCTATTATCAAACCTGTAATAGAAATGATAATAGAATGTTCTCCTCTTGCAACTCTGAAGTAGTAGTATTAGTGAACTGTTTTTGAATCAGTTCTCTTTCTTGTTGCAACGAAGGACAACTATTCTCTAGGCTAAGTACAGAAAGAGGACTAGAAAAATCTTCAGAGTAGATGTGCTATTTGACTCTAAAATGTTCCATAACATTTAAGAATTGTAACACCTTCCCCTCTCTTTTTCCAGGTCATTACCTAGGCCATATAGTAATATCAGGTCAAACAGCTATGTATCAAAAGGGCTATTTAGCTGGAGAGATATCCATGTTGTTTGTCAGAAGTGGGAGGGAGTGGTAGAAATGACATTGTTGTTTTAGAAAATAAGGTTTATTCCAGACAAGAAAAGGGTGTCCCACACAGGTACAGGCAGTTTTACTACATGAGTTCTCTTACTTTCTATTTTATTTCCAGCTCAAGTACAGACTTTGTCACACATAACCCCTTATATATTATGACAGTTTTATTGCTAACACAAGAAAAATCCCAAACCAGACTTTGATTGATTGAATCATAAAAGGTGTCTGTTGTCCTAACAAAAATTTCTTCATTCCTTTATTTTAAAAAAAAGTAACTATACATTCAAGTTAGCTCTGAATTTTGAAGCAGTAGGTAAAACAGATGACAATTTATACAAACACGGATTCAACCATCCTCACAAGATAAGAAGTCTTCATTCATTCGCCTGTCATATTTACCCACAATTATATGGTGATCATTATTATGTTACTAGCTTAAGTTGGTGTGACTTCAATATCACAAAAGTCACTGGGAACATGGAGACAACTGTACTTGAACAACAATTAAAAAAATAAAAAATAAAATAAAATGTGTCAACATAACTAACAGACCGTCTTACAGTACCTTGTGAGAATGGGAAAATGAACTGGTGGGTCAGTTTTTCATGAGAAATTCCAGTCAAAACATGCCCAATGATTAGGCTGCAATCTGAGAAGACAAGGTCAGTTGTACCAACACTAGAGCAGGGCCTTGCTCAAGCAGGAAGTAACCTGAAGTCACGTGGGTACATGGTGCTGAGAGAAGAAAACACCAAAACAAGAGAATATCTCCAAACAGTTGGTGGAAATATATCTAAGGGTGATTCCACTTAGTTGTATTCAGCATTTGTGAAACACTACAGTTTATAATGTGCTCTTTTATGCGGTGTTATCATATTCACAGCCATATAGTCAGAAACACAGGCAATATCATGACCCTACACAGAGGAGACCATCATGACAAATTATTAATGAAAAAATTAAAGAGGTTTTTTCTTATCTTTAACTTATTCATTTATTTAAAAATCATTTTTTGACTATATAGTATTGTCATGGGTTTTGAAAATGAAGTACTCGGCAATGCAGATAAGATTCCTTATCTAACAGAAATGACATTCTAATGGAAGATTCAGATAATGAGTACACACATAAATAAATGCAATTATTTTAGATTGCAATAAATGCTACATAGAAAACAAATGTGTAACAGCAATTAACTTCAGATATGGTTGAGAAGAAAAACCCCTTTAAAGAGATGATATATCACTGAGACCTGAAGGATGACAAATCACTGACTAATCAAACTATGGTCGAAGATTGTTACAGGAAAGTGGGAAAAAAAGGCTTTGTGACAAGAAAGGGGTTAGGTTGTAAAGGAGATGGAAACTACGAAGTCATGGAGGTAAAACCCAGGTGCCTTCCAACTCTTCCAGCTTTATTACATTTTAGTTTTGCCTATAGCCAACTCTGAAGCAAATGAAATATAATCCAAAACTCTCTGAGTGGGGAGATTATAAGGGGTCTTACTTTTATTTGGAGGTCAACAATAGTGGTTACCATGGGTTATGTTAATAATCTGTTTCTGGCTTAACTAGCCATTAAAGTGGCTAAATTAAATTTACTGAAAATACCACGATTGGATTTTATAGCCGAAGGGCTTCAGTTAATGGCATTTTTCTGAAACCCAGAAAAATAAGATAGCATTGTAAAATCAAGAGCACAGTGCTTGAAGACAGAGACTATGATTTGGATACCAGTTCTGTTATGCACTGGCTATATTATCTGAGGTAAGTTACATAGTCTCACTGAGACTTAGTTTTATTTTCCATAAAAAATAGTTATATTAATATCATGCAATGTCAACATAGAAATTAAACAAGGGAAGGCATGTAATGCACCTTAATACAGAATTTAGTCCAAGGAAAAAGTCTCTGTCTGATCGAACATAAATTCTTTCTTTTTCATTGAATGTGTCTGACCCTTTCCTAAATTTCCCATACCATCCTTGTCCTAACATGGCTGCTTGTGAGAAACCATTTACTTTTAACATGAATCTTATTCTAAGTCTTTGGATATGCACTTGTTTGGTTTAATATTTTTATCTGTTGTACACAGAACCACATGGGGCATTGGGTTGGTTACATAGCTCCCTGGAGAATCAATTTCAATTACTTACTGCACATATATTCATCAATTTTATTATCAAATGAAAGTTCAAATTTTGATAGTAGTTTAGGTAGGATTTTTGAAGAGTGCCCTTGTCGAGAATGTATCATCAGCAAAGTAAAATATGTCATTGTTATCAATCTTAAGTGATAACTCTTCATTCATATATATAATGTACATTTTAAGTTATTAAAGGTAATTTTAACAAATTTTGTAGAAAATAAGAAATTCTAAATTTGTATAAAACAGAAAGAATGATAAATTGGAAAAGACAACAAATAAGATTAGACGTTACACCGCACACAGTATACAAGTAGGCTTTGATGACTTCTGTAGAGTTTGGTTTTAACTCACTGAGCTATAGTATTTCTAAAATTTGGTAATCTTTCACATTCCATAATTCATATATACTTTCACACACATAAAATCAGGTATTTGGGTTGGCCGAAAAGTTTGTTTAGTTTTTTCATTTTTTCTGTAAAATAAAATACACATTTTTCATTTTCACCAATAACTTCATTGATATGGATATTTTGACTATGTAGGCTATCTCCCACATCATATAACATTGATTGTTCTCAATTAATGTCTTAATTTGATCACTATCAACTTCAACTAGTTTACCCAACTGTGGAGCATCATCCAGTGCAAAATCTCTAGCACGAAACTTTGTAAACCGCTTTTGACACATTCCTTCACTCACAGCACCTTCTTCATACACTGTACAAATCTTCTTTTGTGTTTCAGTTGCATTTTTACCTTTCTTGAAATAATAAAGCATAATATGCTAAAACTGCTGCATATTTTCTTCCATCTTCAATATTAAAATGGCTACACAAAAAGTCACCAATTTCAACGTTTTTTTTTTTAATGCACACTAATATGACAGCTGTCACAAGACAATCTAACAAATTGTTTCAAATGAAGTTAAAGATAACTAAGAGCTACTAGAGCCATCTTACAAAAAACAAAAGCAAAAACAAAAGCTTTTTGGTCACCCAGTATATCAGTGCTCATACCATGTTTAAAGTTTTTTCCATTTGGGAAATGAAAAGCTTAGCACTATTCAAAAATCTATGCAATGCAGTGTTATAGAGGGGAATTTATAGATTATGTTAACTTTGAACTTTAGTTATGTTTTGATGAAATAGGTCACTTATTATCTGCTTTGTTTTCTATTTTAGTAAAGCTAATTTAAAAATATAAAACTCTTTTCACCTTGTAATATATAGAGACTTGCAGTAATAAATGACATGAAGCACTTAAATAATAATACCTTTGATATCAGTTAGGGGTAGGGGATGATTTTTTTAAAGGTGTTACATAGGAAATGCTTTGGAATACATATATATCTGTTCAATAATAAAGGAGTTTTAGTGCTAAAAAGAACATCATAAAACACACCTTCTATCACCACATAGGAGTAGAAGTCAACACAGAAGTGTGAGATCCAAGTACTCAGATTAAAGCAGAGAGTTGGGCATAGTCGTTCCAGGAGAATAACTAAAGCAGACAGCAAGCGTTTTACAGAGAATCGTAGAAAGGTTTCTTAGCCGGAAGAAGACTTGTAATTGCCCTGCATTTCTAATCATTTTGTCCTCCTTTAAACCAGCACTATTTATATAACCCTATTTCATTTATTAGTCAGGTTAGGAAAAACATAAATTTCTATTACTAAAGAGTTTATGTTTAATGATCAAAATAAGAACTGATAAATGATATATATTTCATCTTGTTTGAATTTTTGCTCGACGTTAGTTATGATATATTCACAAATGAAGATATTCATCATTCAAAATCATCATCATCTTTAGATGTTTTCTTAATCTCTATTCTTATAGCCCTTGTTCATTATTCATGGGTTGGAGAAATGCGGCCCATGTGGTAGCATGGATAAACAGAATAGGTTGGACTGACTGCCTTCAGAAAGTTTGTCCCAATACCAGAAGGGCAGTCAATTACCCAAACTGAATTAGGGATCTTACAGGCTATCAGCTGGCCAGGAGGCCACTTTGAAGACACTGTCAAATTCTGCCTCTACTGATATAGTTCTCATTTGGGGCTCTTCAGCTACTATAAACAAAACTTTCTTCCCAGGGGCATCATGTGCACCATCGGGACTTCACTTCTTGGGTGGAAGCCTTGCATTAACATCTTCCTCTCAGAAACACTGTGACTTGCATCTTAGGAGTGTTTGTAAGAAACATTCAGGTATTTAAGGGAACGCCATCAGATTATATAGTCCTCATATGATGATGAGAACCTCTTAAAATCTCATACTATGAACTACAACTGGATAACTGAAGAAGCTACCTGGAGGGATGACAGACTCGTTATTTAAACAAGCTTTGTGTGCAATTATCATTACAGTGTGGTCATCTAATTAGAGAAGGTGGCGTGAAACCTGTTATTGACTTTAGCTGAGGTAGTCAATGACATCATTGACTGATGGCTGAGCCCTGGAAGTCATCAAGTCAGTTCTATTCACTGGCCAGGTTTGTTATGGAGAGATAAATGCAAACCAAAGCAGGGTCTGTGCAGCTGCTAATATACTGTCCTACACCTGGGTTAATGCCTCAGGCCAACTAGAGAGGTCAATACAGAAACTGAAGGAGAAAGATACCTGTCTATCTAAAATAGACGCTAATGGCTTGTGAGTTTCATTCTGTTGTTTGGATCTGGGACCTGAGAGGCATAACTGAACTCAACACAGAAAGCCAACATCTCCCGTTTGGAGTCCTGTTGGTAGCTGCCTCAATTTAATGCATTAGGACACTAATGAACAGATTTGGTCCCAGCCTCAGTCAGATTAATCACAGTCACCAACAGAATGGCATATTTGGAAAATTTCCCAGAAGCCAAGATAGTGTAGAAAAGAACTGCATATATTATTTGGAAACAATTCTCTATTTTTCTTTTCCATTGCTACATATCTTGCTAGTGATATACTGCCTGTTCTTTTTCTGAACAATCTTTTCAAGACTGTATCATGAACAGCCTTGGAAGACAGGGCCACCCAACACAACAAAGGGTAGGTCTGCTCACAGCCTTTGAGTAGGCTGTGCTTACAGCCGAGAATAGGCACGGTAACTCTCTAAAATAGTAAATACAATATTTTGCCTCTTAGGTAAAATGACAGACAGAGGATCGTGGAAAGGTTTCCCTGAGCCCATTATAAAAGATTTGTTTCCCTAAGCTTTGAGTCCCTCTCCTATAATACAGCCCACTGTTTGTCTGGCATTCACCTAGGTTCATGTGTGTTGGACCTGTGAAACTTGGGGGCATGGGAAACTGATGAAAAATATGCTAATGTTCATGCTGCCCATTGTGTCACAGTAATAAATTCCTTTCCCGCTGACCCAAGAGTGTCATGTCTTCTGTCCATGAAAGGCCAATGTGTCGGTGTGAATGTAGGGTAATGTATAAGATATTTCACAGTTCTAGAAACAATACTAGAACAGGGGGGTTGTTTATTATCCTATAGAACATAATCCAGTTTTGTATCTAATTTAGAAATCTTATCTTAGCATTGCTTTTTCCATTTGGTTTATAATCCCAGTTTGTAAAATCCATTTCAACCATATGTTATTCTGCTGGTTATTGCATTAATTATTAGAATTAAAATGTGATATGTACTCACCATGCATATGAGAATTATATTTTTAACAATTTGAGGATTTTGCTTTTCCAACAATATAAGCTCACTAAGGATAAGCCTCATGGCTGCTACTTCTTCTCTTTATCTCTCCAAAACACTGTGCAAAAGCTGTTAATATTTCATAATTAAATTTTAGATGAATAAAAGACATTTTATATTTGACCTGAAGTTTTTCAATGTCCTAAGTCTTTCCAAAGAAATGTTACAAGTTTTTAACCAAAGAATACATTTATATATCTATAAAACATCAAGAACATAGAAGAGAACATAAAAAGAGATCTAGGCAGCTTATAGAGTTATCGTTATTATTTTCTAAATGGATAAATGAATGATTGACTAATGTATGAATCAATGATTAAGTTTGTGACATATCTAACTGGAATTAGAGATTTAATCATTGGTTATTAAGCATTCTCATATGATTCTTTTTTTTATGAGAGTTGAAATCATGACTTTGTTTTTATATATCCAATGTTGATTTATTACAGTAAAACTAATTGAGCATCAAAACATATAAAAATATAATAAAATATTGTTTTAAATATAACTAATGTTTTCTGGGAGATCCCAGATCATAAATGCAAATGTATTGCATTGGAGCATACCAAGAAGAAACTGCTCTTCTACTCATAGAAAAGTATACAAATTTCTAAATATAGTAATATATACACATATACACAAAATATGCAAAGAAAAAAGTGAATGATTTTGTTCTTCTTTTATCTACTAAAAGCCCATAGTCTTCCAATCTGTGTATCACGGGATTTCAGTATTCCAGTATTATTTTCAATCCATTTGAGGGAAAGACATCACTAAAATTCAGTATGCAGACAAGCAAGCACACTTTGTTCTTCTGAAGCTAATTACCCAAATCTTCATTAATACAAGTAAAGTAGCACAAAGGGAGCAGAAGTATTCAATTAAAATAATTATGAAACCTACAGCTCCCTCTGATAGAGCACAAACAATTACATGTACAGGTTTTCTGTCCCATTGAAACAAATGTCCCTGTAGTAAACCTGAAATACATAATACAAACTGCACAAAGCTGAAGAATTGCAGGCATAATAACAACCAACTTTGATACAAGTAATTTTGATGCTCTGAACATTTTGGAACACTTCTTGGCAGTGGTGGGTTGGTGGCATCTATCTTTCAGAAGCAAGGCTAGGAGATAGCGTTTGCCTAGAAGTCGAAGTAACGCTGAAAAATAGTCAGACTTAACACATCAAGAACTGGAGTAGGGCTGGCTGAGAAAGCAGCGCACTCTCACGGCAAGCAGTGTTTTTTTGCCCACTGTTCTTATTTTTTCTTTTTTTCTGAGACTACAGATGGAGAACCTAAAAGCAGTTGATGCAAAAATGGACTTCACTGAGTTCAATGATATTTTCAGAAAGATTTGTTTTCCAATCAAGTTTATGCCTGAATAAATAACACACCTGACTCTCCTGTCCATTGGTTTTCAGAGGTAGAATAAAATGCTCGGAATAGAAGTACAAATGGAAAAGTGAAACAAAATCTTCTCGTCTATCACCACACACGCAGCAGCTTTCTGAACACTGTTAACAGACCTCCCGTTTCCATCCCTCCTGCGGCCCTCCTGAGGCTGCTGCAGTCCTGGAATGCATATTCATCCACTGCATCTCAATTGTAAAGAATTCCCATTACTCCTTCCTAGTTATAAAACTAGCTAAAATGTCTAAAACTAAAGTTAGCCGAGGCGATTTTTACTGAAACTTCTAAATTGAGCGACAACCTATTTTTTTAAAAATAAACTTCCTTTTTAAAAAAAAATAAATAAATAAGTTGAGCAACCATATAATTAAAGGTTGTAAGCAATTTGCACAACGGACTGATTTTTCTGTGGAAGGTTCCCAGATAATTGCATGATTTTCTTTTCTAACTTCTGTTCCTTAGGTGACAGAGTAAAGATGATTCAACAAGAAATTTTGCCACCATTTGCTCTACAGAAATCACTCTGTACTTGTACTGTAGGTATACAATTAGAAGTAGTCTAGTATATAACAAGTGTAAGGCTTAGAATGATAAGATTCTAAAATATGTTTCAAAACCAAAGTAAGGGGAAGAAGGTGAAGAGTCATAACCAAGCACATTGTCATGAAGTATAGAGGTTAATCAAGAGTTAAGAATCCAGGTAGAAAAATCAGCATTAAATTTCATGCTTTATCTTTTCCTAGCTGGACTGCTTTTGACAAGTTAGTTCTCTTCACAAAACCTGTTACTTAATCTATAAAATGGGCATAATACTAGTACTATTTCCCATGCAGTGACAAAAACCTGAGGCTTGTAGAAGTTTGGCAACTGACAATGTTGAGTAACTAAGTAGAAGAACTAGTGCTAATAATAATCCATTGAATTTTTATATTCATAATAAAATAATTAATTATTAAATTAACATAATAATCATTGTCTATTAATGATTATTGAGATCATATAACTGTAGTGTCATGATTAAAGTATGTTAGGGTTCTAGAAATGCAGCCTGTATAAGTAACTTTAATAAACAGGGTTTTCAAAAAATAAATTAGTTTTAAAAGAATGTGTTTTGTGTTCATTAATCAAAAGCTATTACCTAAAATATTTAAAAATAGCTGTGAAAACCATATGTGTTATAAATGGGGAAAAACTATATAGAAATGTAGACAAGCTCTACATAAGATTTTAATGTTGTTTGAATCAAAATTCCCTCTGGAGACCTTTCTAAAAATTTTCCATGAATAGAAATATTACCTGAGGAGAGGAACCAATTTATTAACCAGTCACACTATTCTAGGCATTTTACATTCATCATTTTATTTAGTATTCATATCACCAACAAGGGCTCATGATATTTTCCTCAAGTTTCAGGTGAGAAATGCAATAATTTGGGAAAAGTTACATACCTGGTGTCAGAAGTGTCAGGATGGGGCTTTTCATTCAGTGCAGTCTCACAAGTTCATGCTCTTTGCACTTTACCCAAGTTTTCAAAATAATCATGCCCTTTCAGATACTAATTGACGCGACCCTGAGAATAAACTAAGCATACTGACAATTAAAGTTTCTGTCTCCTGAGGAATGCTTTAAATAGAAGGACATCAAAGAGAAAAGTTAAATATCATTGAAATAATACATGCCTCCTGAATTTTCTTTCCTATTTTCAACTTTTGGTCTCAAACACAGACATTTTTAATTACAAAACAAGATACTCTCTGACAGTTAAATGGCATGTGTATGTATTATGTGCCATTGAGTCAGCTCCAACTCCTGGCGACCCCATGAATGAGCGATGTTCTCCATGTCCTGTCCTCCATAACCCTGCTTCACTCCTACAGACTCATCATACCTGTGGCTTCTTTTACGGAGTCAATTCATCTTATATTTGATCTCCCTCCTTTCCTGCTGCCTTTAATTCTTCCCAGAAGTATTGTCTTTATAAGAACCCTGCCTGCCTTCTCATGATGTGCCCCAAGTAGAGTGGCTTCAGTTTTGTTTGTTTTTTTTTCATTTTTGCCTCTAGCAATGTTTCACACTTAATTTGATCTAGGATCCACTTGTTCATCTTTCTTGTGGTCCAGAGTATCTGTAGAGCTCTCTTCCGATGCCTTGTTTCAAATGAATCATTTTTCTTTTCCTGCCAGCCTTCTGCAACTGCCAGCTTTTGCATTCATAACATAGTAATTTGGAATACAAGAGTGTAGATGATCTTAGCCTTAGTCTCTAAGGATATATCTTTGTTCTTGAAGATTTTTCCTAATTCTTCTATTGCTGCCCTCTGAGTCTCAGCCCTCTCTTGATTTGTTGGCATAGAAAATTATGATAAAAAATTAACATTTCACTCCACTACAAGGCTAGTGTGTTTGTGCTATTTCTTTATCAAACAGTGTTAAACTAATTTGTGGATTTGTATTTGATATGTGCAAGTAAGCAAGCAATTCACTGGCTCTAATTTTTCCAATTAAAAGCCAAACTTATTCTACTCGCCTACGCTATAACTTTTCATTGTTCAATACTACAGGTCAGAGAAAATGGAACCTTCTTTAAGTTTTCTCTACTGATTGGTAAACTCCTTCCCTATTGCTCAGTAGTGATTCTTTCAATGAAGTATAGATTCCTATTATACTATTGTATTTCACAAAAAAGACATTAACTAACCATCCCTCTTCTAATCACTACTAACCCTTTTGGTTAACTAAGTTACCTCCTTTGGCTAACTACATTTAACATCTAACTCCTCCTGGCAAGCCCCTCGGAAGACTGTGCAACACAGAACCAGACACTGCACAGCGGCATTCCCGAGCTTTGTATTTTCTTGGCGATGGCAGGTTACACGCAGTGCCTTCCCTGATTATTTTTCTAAGGTATCACAAAATCTGACATATTCCGATGGGTGTAATTTTACAGTCTCAATCGGGCACTTGTGCAGGTATTGAAGTAGGTCCAGAGCTCCTTTGTGAGAAGAATCTTGTTTTTGGCTTGCCTACATGCCTAGGTCCCACTCTGCCATATACAGGTGAAATCCGTTCGAAAACATGGTCTAGGCTGCTCAGCAGTCATACTGGAGAATCAACTCTGCCCATGGTCACGTGGCTCCCACAACATAACAATGTTTCCTAAATCAGCAACTTAGGGTGCAAACAGCCAGAAAATGATGTCTCATGCCTGTTTTGTAATGCCTAACAAAAGGGTAGCTAAAATAATAATAATTAATAATAATAAACAATAGTAATATTTAGGAATAAAATTTAGAAAACCTGTAGTTCCAAATTAAGTTGATTCTCATCCCCGTCTGGCAAGCTTTTAAAAAGGCAGATTCCTGGGCCTCACTCACTATCTAAAAATTAGAACGTCCCTGTGATGGGCCTGGGAATCTCTTCTTTTTAATGTTCCCAGGGTGATGCTGAGGATCAGTCAATCCTTCTGGGCACCCTGGTGGATACCCTTATCTATATGTTGTCTACATATAGTCAACTCTAGATTTAGTAAGCCTTTGTATCTGAAACACAATGGCCTAACACTTTATAACATCGCCTATTTCTGTCACATTATGTCTTCAATAAAGTTATCCCACAAGAACAAAAGTGAAATCTATATTTACATTCATATTAAAACCACCCATTATGCCACTTGATGTCCATAATATAAAATCCTGAGCAAGAAATTTTTTAGAAATTGATATTAAAAATAATTATCTTTCCCCCTGATAAACAGTCACATATCCACCTTTTGTATAATGAGAATGATTATAATGCATCATGGTTGCTTTTTGTCAGAGTTATCAAGAATCTCAGAGTTAATTTTTATTCTGCACTCAGCAGCTTTTTCTCTTAGAACTAGTATTTTGCTTCTACCTTTTTCTTCATTCCTCAATTCCTCATTTCATATCTTCATTTAATAACCTTATTATACAAAGCATCGGCATAACAGCTCTAATCTTTAGAGTCCCTACTGCATATCGATAACTATGCTAAAAGCTGTATATAAAATATTCTATGTGTATGTGTATTTTCTGTTCAGTCTGCTATAACAAAATTCTATAGCTGGGTGCCTTATAAACAACTCAAATATGTTTTCTCACAGATTTGGAGGCTGAGGAGTCTAACATCAAGGCACCAGCAGAGTCGGTGCCTAGTGAGAGCCAGTTTCCTGGTCACAGGTGATCTGCACTGTGTCCTCATCTAGTGAAAGGGGGTTAAGGGAATTCTCTGAGTTTCTTTTATAAGAACACTAATCTTATTTATGAAGGCCCCACCCTGTGACCTAATCTCTACCCTAAGGCCTCACAGCCCCCAACGCCCCCCCTCCCCTGGCAAATACCATCACATTGGGGATTAGGTTTCAGCATGTGCATGGTGGGGTGGGGGCACGGGGAGGATCAAACATTGTCTACTGCATATAGCAACCCTGGAAGCTGGATGGCTATTTAGATCGACCCATTTTCCAAATAAGAAAACTAGCTTAGATGAAGAAATTAGAGTGGTACTTTGGTACTCGTTGTCGTTAATTCGTTCTGGAACTCGTGACAGGTGCTGAAACCATGAGTACCAAATGACGAAGCATTTTCTCTTGCCAGGCTGCATTGTTACTCACACAAGCTCTAGTAAATGCAAAGAGTCCCTCACAAGCACCGAGTGCTGAAACATTTTTTTCTCATAAAATCACTAAATCACTACTGCGGCAAGTACAGGGTTTAACGAGTTCTGAAGCTGATGAGTACTGAGGTATGGCTGTTCAGATCTTTCCCAGAACCATGCTCTCGGTAAGTGCTCTCTATATAATTTCAATACAGAATCAATTCTTTAGCCTACTGTGCTATCTACCCTTTCAAATAATTCTTTTTTGTGTGTTTTAAATAATTTTTGGGGTGCAGATGTAAAGGAAAAGATAAGGTAGAAAAAATAGAGTAATTTAACAAGCGATGTTTTTTAAGTGATTGTTAATGATTTTATTATATTGGGCTCTTACTTAATTTAATTTATTCTCCGTAAAATGAAATACCCAATTGCACAAAGGAAAGTAGTTGTTAGGGAGGAAAAACATTTCTCTACCCTTTCTGGGTTTTTATTTCTGGTTTAAGAACTAAATTGACATGAGACAGATTAACAGGAGAAAATGAAATTTAATTACGTACATAGGTGGAATCTACATAAACATGAGATCCAAAACGCAGGAAAAATGGGGCTTACATTTTGAGCAAAAAAGAAGGAGAGAGGGGTCTGGGACTTCAAAAGAAAGGAAGGCTATTCACAGAAAGATGAAAAGAGCAAATATTTGGTAAACAAATACCAAAACAATGGAACAAAAAGTGTTTTAATAGACTTTCTAGGTTGCTCCCTGTCTACCACATCCACTGCATTTTATACTGTAGTTTTCTACAGTGATCACACCCTTTCTGAAGCAGATCCTCTATATAAATTCTTTCAGACAGGGGGGAAGATCAAAGTTTTTTCTGAATCTTTTGTTTTTTAAAAATAAACAACTTAAAATAATCAATATCCCCCAAAAGGCATACTTTGAGGTGGCAAACTGCTCCCCCGCAGGAGCTTGCTATAATTTCGAAAAATCTGCTACTCAAGACAGCAAACAAACTCCATGCATCCATTACCATTATTTCTAAATACCACACTTCCATTAAAGTAGAGAGAGGCTAGATTTTCTACAATAAAGTGGAAAATGAATAAGAAAGATAAATAGTACTTACTAAATGATGTAGAAATATATTCAAATGTTTATTGAAAGCCGCAGTGGTTTATAATCTAAATATCACTAATTATAAATTTATATCTAATGTACTATTATTTTTGATGAGTATTGTTTAAATTATTTTTCAACAAAATTAAAGATAATCTGAACTGCTTAAATCTTGTTTCAGATATTGGATAATTATATAATTATGTGACCAATATAATGGTTTCAAATTAATATGATAAGCCAGGGGATAGTCATTCCAGCCTATCCTTCAATATTTTTTTTGTCTTTGGCTCTGTGGATGCTCAAACATCCGTACTCAGTACTAAACACGTAACTGCAAAAGGAAATGGCATTCAGCATTGTGTAGAAAGTGGGCCCAAAGAGAAAATTTTCAAAAAATAAAAGGTATTCATATTTTTAAGTTTTAAATTTTATTCTGTGACCAAAAAAAAAATCCTTCTAGTCTCATTTTATGCTTTATTCTCTATATCTGGGACAAACTGTCTTTGTAGCTTTGATTTCTAGAGGAAATTCCCTTGTGAAGGGTCTCATAGTGTTTTATCTGATGAGTTTCACTTCTCATCACTTTGGACTCTAGTTTGTGTTTCATGCAGTATTCCACGTGAATGTGAAAGAATAGCAAAATGAAATTAAGGAAAATAAAATAAAGGAAATTAAATAATCATGGACATTTAAGACTAGCCACCTTAGGAAACAATGTTTCCTTTACTAAAACAGTATTGGTTCTCACTATATAAACTTCCACTGCAAAAGCCCAGTAAACATAGGTCTAGTATGAACAAAATTCCATGTGAAATTATGCCTGTTAAAAAATTCCTGAAAATTATGATATAATAGAATAAATCACTTTTTATCATTATCTAATTACCATCTTTGTCAACTGTAGAAAGACACTAGAATTCCTGTTACATTAACACAAGGGTTTAGCTGCTCTTTTCTCTAATAATCCATGAAATCACAGGTTTCTGAAGTATCTATTAAACTTTTAAATGTGGGTATTATTTGTATATTTAAATAGTTCCTGTCTCACTGTGAGATTTTACATCATTTATTTAGCATTCCATAAAAGAGAGATCTGGCTGACTTTAAATCCCTTTTTTTTTTTTAAACATTCACCATTCCTGGTTACTTGTATTCCAAGTAATCTTTAAATTTTCTTTTATTACTCTTTTTAGAGGGGGTATACTAAAAAAATACAGTCTCTCCACTCTTGAACATACAACTTGTCATATAGCAACGGAGCTTAAAATGTATTTGAATTAGTTAACAGATTAGACAAGCACTTTCTCAAAACCAAAGAGTGCTAAAAACACAGAAACAAACCAAGCAAAACTTGACTCCCATCCATCTCTTCCACATTATAACACAATCTTAAAAATCATGTATATAGAAGATGGATAGGAAAGAGGAATGACAGTTTGAAAAAATCAATATTTTCCTTTTTATTTTTCTAATCAAAATATTTTAGAAAATAAAATTTAAATTATACTAAAAGGAAATATACCATAACTAACTGTGGCATATTCCAGAAATGCAAGGTTGGTTCAATATTCAAATTATATAATTTATCATGTGAACTAAAAAAAAAAAAATTCATTTAAATAGATGAAGAATCCAAACTCTAAATTATTCAAATCCCAAAATAGACATAAGTACCCAAATGGCCATCAAGAGAAGACTGGATCAACGAATGCTGGTATAACTCATTATCTCAGTCAGTTCAGACTGCTATAACAAAATACTGTAGACTAGGTGGCTTCTAAAAAACAGAATTTATTCCTCACAGTTCTGGAGGCTAGAAGTCTGACATCAGGGTACCATCATGAACGTATTCAGGTGAAGGGCCTCTTCTGGACTGTAGAATGCCATCTTTTCATTGTGTGGTGGAAGGCAGAAAGAGGAAGCAAGTTCCTCCCTGGTCTTATCAGAACACTGATCTGACCCATGGGGACTCTGCCTCCATGATCTCATCTGATCCTAGTAACTTCCCAAACTCCTCACCTTTTAATGCCATCAAATAAGAGAATGGGGATAGGGTTTCAATGTATGACTGTGGGGGTTGAGGGTACATAAACATTCAGTCCTTACCACTCACATGCTGGAATATTATCCAACAATAGAAAGGAATACACTATTGATACATACAACATGGATAGATTTCTAAATAATTATACTGAGCAAAAAAAACCAGACAACCAAAATATATACTGCATGATTCCATGAAATAAAATTCGATAAAATGCAAAAAAATCCATAGTGATTAAAAGCAGACTCATGTCTACCCAGAGTGGGGGGTGAATGAATGAATTGTAGGGGAATGACAGCAATATGAAGGAATGTGACTCAGTGTTTCCACTGCTGGGAGTATAGCCAAAAAATCCCAAAACACCAGTTCAAAAAAATGTATGCCCATGTTCACAGCAGCACTATTTATAATAGTCATGATTTGGAAATAGCCTAAGTGCCTGTCAGTAGATGAGTGGACTAAAAAACTGTGGTACACCTACACAATGGAATACCATGCAGCAGAAAGAGAGAAGGAACTCCTACCTTTTACGGCAGCATAAATGGAAGCGGAGAGTATTATGCTAAGTGAAATATGATACCACATGATCTCACTTATAAGAGGAATCTAATGAACAAAATAAATTAATGAGCAAAATAGAACCAGATGCATAGAATCATACAACAGACTGACAGCTGTAAGAGGGGCAAAGGGAGGTGGAAACTGATTGAAAGAAGGTGAAGGTATTAGTCCAAAAACATATATGGACATGGACAACAGTGTGAGGATCAACTGGAAGTAGGGGCGGGCTGGGTGAGGAGGTAAAGGGGGAAAAACTAGGACAACTGCAATAGCATAAACAATAAAATATTCTTATTTTTTATTTAATCTTTATTGTATTTTTCCATTACCATTTAGTCCCCTTATATCACCCTCCTCCCAGCAATCACCACACTGTTGTCCTTTCGTCCAACAGTGCTTTTTCCATTTTATTCAGTACCTCCATCCCACCCCACTGCTAGCTGTCTTCTGCTCTCTATCTCTGAATTTGCCTCTATTTTCCTTGTTAGTTCAGTTTGTTCATTAGATTCCCCTCTGCCCACTCTCAATACCACCCCCCTTGACTTTGTCCATGAGTCCCCCATATATGTTCCTTGACTACCCTTCCCCTGTTTCCCCCCATCTTCCCCTCCCTCCTCTCCTTTGTTGACTGTCAGTTTGTTCTTCACTTCAATGTCTCCGGTTACATTTAACTTGCTTGTTTGGTCTGTTGATTAGTCTCCACTTATAGGTGAAATCATATAGTATTTGTCTTTTACCACCTGGCTTATTTCATTTACCATAATGCTCTCCAGATCCATCCATGCTGTTGCAAATGGTAGGAGTGCCTTCTTTCTTTCTGCTGCATAGTATTCCATTGTGTAAGTGTACCACAGTTTTTGATCCACTCATTTATAGATGGGCACCATTTATAATGCCAGTACCATGCTGTTTTGATTACTATTGCCTTACAGTATAGTTTCATATTAGGTAGCATGATTCCTCTAAGTTCTTCTTTCTCAGGATTGCTGTTGCTATGTGGGGCCTTTTGTGGTTTCATATAAATTGTTCTACTCCTGTAAAATACATCATTGGAGTCTTGATAAGAATTGTGTTGAAACTATAGATTACTTTGGATAGTATGGACATTTTAATGATGTTAATTCATCCTATTAACAAGGTATGTGCTTCCACTTATTTGTATCTTCTTCTCTTTATTTCTTCAGTGTCATAATTTTCCAAGTACAGGGCTTTTACATCCCTTGTTAAGTTTATTCCTAGGTATTTTATTCTTTTTATAACAATTGTGAATGGGGTCATTTTCTTAATTTCCCTTTCTGTTAGTTTTTTTTATTGGCATATGAAAATGCAACTGATTTCTGGATATTGATTTTGTATCCTGTTACTTTGCTGAATTCATTTATCAATACTAGTAGTTTCTTGGTGGAATCTTTGGGGTTCTCTAGGTACAGTATCATGTCATCTGTAAATAAAGACAATTTTAATTCTTCCTTTCAAATATTGATGCTTTTTATTTCTTCTTCTTGTCTGATTGCTGTGGCTAGGACTTCCAGTGCTATGTTGAACAAGATAGATGAAAGCATACATCCCTATCTTGTTCCCAGTCTTAAGGGGAATGCTTATAGTTTTTGCCCATTGAATATGATGCTAGGAGTGGGTTTGTCATATATAGCCTTTATTATGTTTAGGTATGTTCCCTCTTTTCCCACTTTGTTGAGATTTTTTTTTATCATAAATGGGTGCCGGATTTTATCAAATACTTTTTCTACCTATTGATATGATCATGTGGTTTTTATCCTTCATTTTGTGGTGAATCACATTTATTGATTCACAAATGTACCAACCTTGTATGCCCAGAGCAAATTCCACTTGATCATGGCGTATGATCTTTTTGATACATTGCTGTATTCAGTTTGCTAATATTTTGTTGAGGATTTTAACATCTTTGTTTAGCATGGATAATGGTCTATAAATGTCTTTCTTTGTAGTGTTTTTGTCTGGTTTTTTAATTTGGATAATGCTGACCTCATAATATGAGTTTGGGAAGGCTCCCAAGCCTTCCCTCCATTTGAATTTTATTTAAATTTTTGAGGAGAATTGTTAGTTCTTCTTTGAATGTTTTTTAAAATTCAGCTGTGAGACCATCCAGTCCAGGGACTTTGTTTGTTGGGAGTTTTTTATTTACTGCATCAATTTCACTTGGTGTCATCTATCTATTTAGATTCTCTGATTCTTACTGATTTAGTATGTTTCTCAGAATTTATCTACTTCATCCAGGTTGTCCAATTTCTTGGCATATAGTTGTTCATAATATTTTCTTACAATCCTTTGTATTTCTTTGCTGTCAGTTGCTATTTCTCCTCTTTAATTTCTGATTTTATTTATTTGTGTCTTCTATCTTTTTTTCTTGATGAGTCTGGTTAAAGGTTTGTCCATCTTATTTATCTTTTCAAAAAACCAGCTCTTGGATTCATTGATATTTTCTATCATTTTTTAAGACTTCATTTATTTCTTCTCTGATCTTTATTATTTCCTTCCTTCCACTCACTTTGGGCTTTGTTTGTTGTTCTTTTTCAAGTTCCTTTAAGTGTGAAGGTAAATTGTTTATTTGTGCTTTTTCTTGTTTTTTGAGATAGGCTTGGATGCTATGAATATCCCTCTTAGGATTGCTTCCCCAGTGTCCCACAGATTTTGGATTATTGCTTCCTCATTTTCATTTGCTTCAAGATCTTTTGATTTCTTCCTTGATCTTGTTGTTGGCCATTCGTTGTTTAATAACATTTTTTTAAACTTCCATGTCTTTGCATGTTTTCAGTGTTCTTCTTGTGACTGATTTCTGGTTTCATAGTATTGTTGCTGGAGAAGATGCTGGATATGATTTCAATCTTCTTAAATTTATTGAGGCTTATTTTGTGTTCTAACATGTGGTCTATCCTAGAAAACATTCCATGTGCACTTGAAAAGTATGTCTATTCTGTTGTTTTTTGGGTGAGATTCTCTGAAGAAATCAATGAAATCCATTTGATCTAACATGTCATTTAAGGTTTCTCTCTCCTTGTTCATTTTCTGTCTGGAAGATCTATCCACTGAAGTCAACAGGTTGTTAAAATCCCTGACCTTGATTGTATTTCTGTTGATCTCTCCCTTTATGTCCATCAAGATTTGCTTCATACACTTAGGTACTCCTATGTTGGGCGCATAAATGTTTACTAGGGTTATATCCTCTGGTTGGATTGTTCCTTTTATCTCATGTAGTGTCCTTCTTTGACTCTTACTATATAGCCTTGGTTTTAAAGTTTATTTTGTTAGGTATACGTACTGCTACCCCAGCTTTTTTTCCTTTCTATTTGAATGAAATATCTTTTTTCATCCCTTTTAGTCTGGGTGTATCTTTTGATCTGAGGTGGCTCTCTTGGAGGAAGCATATATATGGGTCTTGTTTCTTTATACATTTAGCTACCCTACGTCTTTTGGTTGGAGCATTTAAGCCATTTATATTTAAGGAGATTATTGATAAATACGTATGTAGTGCCATTTTATGGTTACACTCTTCTCTTTCTTTTTTTTTTTCCTTTCTCTTTTCCTTCTTCTCCTTAAAGTAAGCCCCTTAACTGTTGTTGCAGTACTGGTCTGGTGTTAACAAACTCCCTTAGATTTACCTTTTCTGGGAAGCTCCTTACTTCTCCTTCGATTTTAAATGATAGCCTTGCTGGGTAAAGTAGCCTTGGTTGTAAGTGCTTGTTTTTCATTACCTTAAATATTTCATGCCATTCCCTTCTGATCTGAAATATTTCTGTTGTGTAATCAGAGGACAGTCTAATTGCTGCTCCCTTGTAGGTAGCTACCTACTTTTCTCTGGTGGCTTCTAGGATTCTGTCTTTATCCTTAAGCCTTGTCATTTTAATTATTATGTGTCTCCATGCAGGCCTCTTGAGTCAACATCTTTGGGAACCTCTGAGCTTCCTGGGCTTGTGTGTCTTTTTCCTTCACCAGATTAGGAAAGTTTTTGGTCATTATTTCTTTAAATGGGTTCTTGATCCTTGTTTACTCTCTTCTCCTTCTGTATTCCCATGATGCAGATGTTGTTATGCTTCACATTGTCAAAAATGTTTCTTAAGCTCTCCTCATTTTTTTAAATTCTTTTTTTTTCTGCTCTTCCTAGGTATTTTTTTCTACCTTGTTTTCCAAATCATTGATTTGATCCTCTGCTTCATCTAGCCTACTCTTTATTTCTTCCAGTGTATTGTTTATTTCAGATTTTGCATTCTTTGTTTCTGACTGGTCCTTTTCGTGGTTTCTATGTCTTATTTCATGCTATTGAGTATCCTTATAATCATTACTCTAAACTCTCTACCTGATAAATTGTTTGACTCCATTTCACCTAGTTCTTCTGGAAAGTTGTCCTGTTCTTGCATTTCAGGTCTGTTTCTTTGTGATCCCATTTTGGCTGCTTTGTGTTTTCCACCTTAGTTATTAAACTAATCAGTGATATGGCCATAAGTTATAATCAGTGGCCTAGCTTAATCAGCACAGTGTGGGGCAAAGTAATTTTGCAGGCAGTGCTATTGCTTCTGCTCAGGCTGATGCCACTTGGAGGGCAATGTTCTGCCTGAGAAAGTTGGCATATGCAGTATGGAGGATGATTCAGCACAGGATGTTAGGAGCCGTTCCATTAGTTCTCTCCCCAGAGCCACCAATCCCAGGGTCTCCTCAAGCATCTCTAGTCCACTCTGGCCTCCCACTGCAGGAGCCCAGAGTAAGTGGTTGTGAACAAAACTATCTGCATTGGTCCTTTAAGAGGCTCTCTGTGTCTTCAGCCCTCTCTCCCTGATAGACAGAAACCCTGTTGCTTTTCACAGATGGATGTTATTTGGGTTCCTTTCCAGCTCTAGTGCTACAGACTAGAGAGCCCAGCTTGGGGTTTAGACCCCACATTTCTTAGGAGGAACCCCCTGACTGCTGAAATATGCCTCCAGATCTTCAGATGCCACCCATGGAACCCCTGCCAGCCCTCTTGCACCTCCTCTGCACTCCATACCAGTCTTGTGATGAAGTTGTTTTTTCTGTCTGTCTTTTGTTTTAAGGTTTCTCTCCAGTCAGTGTTCAGTTGACTATTCAAGATGCTTTCTCTAAAATTTAGTTGTAATTCCAGGTTAGTCCCGGGAGGAGGTTAGTGTAGCTTCCACTTACTCCTCTGCCATCTTGGATCTCCACAACAATAAAATATTTTTTAAAAATCATAATACGTTATAAGCCGAGCCTTTCATAAGATAATGTGAAGGTATTATTCAGTCATTATTTTATTAGTATTATAGGAAAACAGATTAAGGAGATGATATAAAAACAATATTTTTGTCATTTATGGGGATTGGGAAATGAAAATGATAATTGGGGAAAGAGACAGTTTGAGCAAATCAACTAAAGTAAACTGAGACATGTTAAGACATTAAAATATGGTACACAGGCCCCTAAGAGTGAAAACCCAGGGCAGTAATTGAGGTAATTAAGGGACTAGAGAAAATTGTGTGTCAAGGATGCCAAGGAGGAAAAAGAGACTTTAAGTGCATGAGAAGAAGGGAAGAAACTAATTTAATCCAGATATGTCATTTGGTGTCTCTTCTAGGGTTATCCCATGATGGACTGACTTACTAATATTGCTATATATCACTTCACATAAAACTAATTAAAGATTTATTTTCAAAAAACTCTTGACAACTTAAAATAGATTGTATATGCAAGCACACGTGCACACATGTTAAGTACATATGCGTAGCCTTCTGCTTAGTTAACAACTTCCTTCACATATCTACCATTAACCCAGACACAATTTTGTGGAAACTTGGCATTTTTAAATGATAAGCAAATAAATAAATAAGCAGATTCAGATATAGTGTGAAGGCTTATAAGTCATAACTTGACATCAGAATTATTTTGTACATCTGTAATAGTCCTAAATTTTATCCTGATGTATATGCTGCATAGAAGCTACCCAAATTTCAACATGCCTATAATTTATACACTGCTGATTTCCAAAATGAAGCAGAGGCAACTCACTCTAAACAATATGATTTTAATGCAATAAGTTAGAAAAAAAAAGAATGAAGAAAACACTAATAGACTGAATAATTGAAGGTAAGATTTACCTCTGTTATCTGACACTCAAAATCACAAATTAAGACAATTTCATGTTCATAACATAATGAAAGTAAACATCAAATTTATGAGAAATATTTTATCAGTACAAATTTCTAAATTATTTAATCACATGTGAGTGTTTTACAAGTGGTCTTGATTATGTAAATATCTATTTTTTAGTAATAGTTTATGAGATATAAGTTTATAAATTCTGTCTCTTTTAAGACCCCCAAACCTGGTTGTATCATTTATTCTTCCAAAGGGATTTTCTTAAACTCCTGGTAAATACACCCTGTCTTGCTTCTTACTGATGAAAGGCCTCAGGAAATGGCTAGGGCAATCATATGCCCTGATTTTCCCAGGACAGTCCCAATTTCTGCCTGTTGCCCCAGCTTACTGATTAATAGCAACCTTTCACTTTCAAGAGCATGTCAGTTAGAATGATAAATTATATGGTTATCCTATAAATGGCTCACTTGTAAGATTCAGTGGCAAATGTCATCAGACACAGAAAAGTGTAATAGATCCATAGTCCTTACAATCACTAAACGTTAGGTTTTTAAAAAACTTGAGTTTATTTTCTCTTAATTGGTAACAATCAAGTAGATGGAAAAATAGTAATATGAACTAAACAGGCATATAAAAATACTGAAAAATCCAAATTATGTTATTTGTATATCTTTTAGGGAAGTACTTTTTCTGTTATTTCCTTTTTTCTCTCGACACCATCATTTTCTTTAAAACGTCTGTCATTGTTATAACCAAAATTTCTTCTATTTAAATATATAAATATAGTTCTGATACAGTGCCTACTGATAAGAATGTTAGCTGAAGTTTTCCATGTTGAAAATTCATTCATAAGAATATTGTGAATAAATATGCACTTCTTCACATATGTCAAGGCTATCATTTCATTGCCTCATTTGGAGTTTTATTTTTAGTGGCAAAGAAGCTTGTAAGTCAGAACCATGGTGAGAGAGAGGTAATTGATGCTCTGGCATAGGACAGGAAGTCCATGTAGCACAGTAGGAAGGCTGTTGCCAGCAGAAGACAGCAGGAGCTGCAGAATTCTAGCATCTATCAAAATTTATGAGATAAGCAAACAGAGGAACTCTTTTTGTTGACCTGACCTTTTATTTGTGTATGCGTGAGGAAAAAGGCAAAAATATTGATTTCTTTTCTGAAACTTCCATTGTGTAATAAGCACAAATTTTCAATTTTCCACAGATGCAGTCTACCTATATATTAGGGCACACTTTAAAAGAGTTCTTTAATTTCCTGGTTTAAAACATGTGGGTAAACAAATATTGAAGTGTTTCCCTATGCATGAGCCATGTTTTGATGCAGTACAAATGTTTAGACCTTGGAGGTAAGATATTTATTTAGGGCCATTATTGGTGGAAAGACCAAAGAAGGCCAAATATGATTACAAGCTTCTAAGGGAAAAGTGTGTCCAAGTCAGGGAAAAATAAGAACTAAAATCATTATGTAAAGTAAGTAAAATATGATTATAAGTAAAATAGAAGCAATTCATTGGCTTGAACTAGAATGGTAGCATAGAAGATGATAAGAAATTACCAAAGTCCAGACAATATGTTAAAGCACACCTGAATTTGCTGATCTAAATGAACATAAAAGAAATAGAGGATTCAAGATAAATCCAATGTTTCTGACCTGAAAAATAGAATTTCCATTAATTAGGATTGGGAAAATTTATGGAAATAAAAATTTTATTAATTTATAACCAAATAAGAGTTTTATGAAGGTCTTTATCAAATTTAAGTTTTCAACTTTCCCTAAAATAAACAAAAAAAAAGTAATATCTTTTACATTAAAATCATAAGATCACTCATATTACTAACCAATGGCAAAATGATACTGGGGTGGGTAATTGTATTGTAGTGACCTACTAAAGTTGGAGAAAATTACAACTTTTGAATTAAAAATAGAATAATATCCAATTGGCTAAATTTTTACTTCCAGGACAATTAGTTGAATGAAATCTTTTCAAAATATATTTTTATATAGCTTTCTTGATTCTATGGTTTAGAAGTGCTTCTAGAAAAATGAGACACATACTTGACCATGTCACAACTGTGCCTAAATGACCTCAAAGATTCTCCATCATGCACAAGATGTCCAGGTTCCACAGAATAACATTCGATGCTATAACCTGGTCTCTGTCTGGTTTTCTTCAATCCCCACCTTGCTCCATGGAGAAAACAGAGCGTGTTTTCTTGTCTTTATGCACCAATTCTTTTCCTTCTGCCACCTTAATCCAGTTAAAGCTCACTCTTCCTAGATATTACTCACAAATTGTCTACTTTACGGGGCACTTTTCCACCCACATATCAGACTAAATGCCTCCTCCTGGACTTCTAAATCTATATGCAGAGAAAAGACATAAAGCTGGTCAAATACCAAAAGTCACTTGTCCCAAGGCCTAAATTTTTTGCTTTGTTTCAGCTGGGACCTCAGTTAAATCACTCTTTTAACCTTCTAAAGTTTTGCTGTCCTCATTTGTATTTTAGAAATAAAAACAGTACCCACTTCATGAAGTTAAAAAGAAT
Organism: Mormoops blainvillei; assembly: GCA_004026545.1. Classification (NCBI taxonomy): domain Eukaryota; kingdom Metazoa; phylum Chordata; class Mammalia; order Chiroptera; family Mormoopidae; genus Mormoops; species Mormoops blainvillei. Next base: position 42,618 of record PVJD01006045.1, on the reverse strand, counting down.
GAGTGAGATGAAGCCTCAAAGTTGCAATTATTATTATCATTAATGTAATTAATATGTATCCATGTCCTCACTCTACTGTAAGGTTCCATTGATACGAACAGTTTTTAGGTTTCCAATAAAGAGTTGTGGACTAGAGTTCCTCTCTTTTGCATGTCTAACATTATTTTAGTTAGAATGCATGAAATTAGATGTCAAATAGATGCTGTAAGAGTAAAAAGTTATAATTATGTGTATTCTTGCCAAGATTTAATTTTCTCCAGGTATTAATCTAGATAGTTAAAATTTATTTACATATTTTCATTTAAGTTGTCTTGGATAATAAATTTTAGAGGCAGATAACTGAAATTTATTATCATTAGAATATTACTCGTCTCTAGTATAATTAAGCTGTAAAACCTGTTATGTCTACAGGAAAACCTACTTGTAATTCTTTAAACATTATCATGTTTCCATTTTATATGATCAAGAAGAAAAATTAAGGGTGCCTAAATTCACTTTACTTGCAAACAAAGTGAAATAGAACCAAAACCTGAGATTTAGTCAGCTATTCCCTGCTCACATCTATGAGAAGCTCATCTCAATGTCCCTCTCTAATCTCTTTACTCATCACTAGCTTCCTCCCTGTTCTGTCTTGTCACTCTCACCTTCTCATGCCACCAACTCCAGCCCTCTCATACCGTATTCACTCTCAGCAGATGATTTCACCCAAATCTTAACTAAGGAAATAAATACCATAATATTCCTGAAACCTCCCGCCCAACCTCGACATTCCCAAATAGTCTTACCACCGGTTAGTGCGAGTCTCTTCCGAAGCTGACCCTGTTCCCCACCTCCTGACAGTATACCCCACCTCTACCTAAAAGATGTTTCATGAATTGCCCTTTTTTTCTTCTGCATCTTTAATCTTTATCATTACAATTTCTTAAATTCCATCAGAAGGGTTCAAGTTCACATAGTCTGTAAATACCCTTCCTTTGACCCTTCTTTCTTCTCCAGCTCCAGCACTACTCATTTTTCTACAATATGTTTTCAAAAGAGAAGCATATTCTGTTTGGATTTTTAAACTCTCACTCACTTTTGAATCTTATTGCACATATGGTTCCTACTTTCATCATGCCGCTGAAATTATTTGTCTCATCATCCCTGGCATTCTAATTTGAAACTGCTCTTTATAATGGTTTCTCCGTAACCCTTGCTGGTGTGGCTCAGTTGGCTGGGCACTGGACCACAAAGTGAAAGGTTACCAGTTTGAGCCCCAGCTGGGGAACATTCTTGGGTTATGGGTTTGGTCCATGGTGGGGGCGCACACTAGAGGCAGCCAATTGATGTTTTTGTAACTCTCTTTCTCCCTCCCTTCCCCTCTCTCTAAAATTAAATAAATAAAATCTTTAATGTTTTTTAAAATAATGGTTTCTCTTCATCAAATAGCCTATTTCACCACTCTGTAATATCTTTTTATTTTTGGTCATGTCTTCTTCTGAAATTTTATTTCTCTATGTTCCATGACACTATTCTCCTCCAACTTTCCACTTATATCCATCCATTCTTTTTCAGTCTCTTCCACTCTCTGACTACTAATATTCCCAAGTATCTATTCTCAAGTTGTCTCCTGCCTAAGATCTATCTAAGCTAATTTATAACTTTAAATTTCATCTATTCACCAAATACTTTTAAATCTGTAACTTCAGTTCACTTTTCTCCAGCTTAGAATTTTCTTTTGAGCTACAGATCCACATTCCCAAGTACCTAGTGGCCATCTCTAAATAGACCTTTTGCACACATTATAAACTTAACATTCTTAAAATAAAATTTACCTTCTTGGAAACCTGCCTCTTCTCCAGAGTTTCTTAGTTCTGTTAAGGGCAACACGAGCCTACCAATCAACAAGAGCTAAAATTCTGAGAGCCATGTTGGGTCCTCCTACATTCTAATATATTTGTTCAACAATTTTTGTGGATTCTCTCTCTCTCTATATATATATATATATATTCTCTGTGGATTCTCTGTATATAATATATATGTATATATATATGTGTGTATGTATTCTACCTTATCAGAATTATTCGTAACTCTTAATACATTATCTGAATATAGAGTCACTGTACAGAGCTATATTTCTTTTTAATACAGAGGTAAATACAGCTAGAAAAATGACTTTAAATGTAACATGCCTATAAATATCACAAAAGATGTTTAAATCTTTACAGACTTAATTATAATTTTTTAAAAATTTAAATCCTAAGTAAATGGACATTTTTACTAGGTTTATGCACAAGAAATTAATATCATAAGGATGTGAGCTCCTTGGAACAAAGTATTTATTCATCTTGTATTATCTACATTCTATAGTTGAGTGCATTATACCTAGAAGCTACTCTATAAATGTCTATTGAGTGAAGTGGGTAGGTATTAGAATGTCTTAATAATTAGCTACTCAATGTGTATAAAATTTCATTTATGCATGACTAACAGGTTCCAGAGGCCTGCTACAGAGTGTATCTAGAGTTAACAAAACTGTATTATAGTTAAGGTAAATAAATAATATAATATATAGTCACTTCTTTAGTATGTTCTCAGCAATTTTCCCTAAAATTTAAACCTTAACGATCTTTAATTTTTTAATCTGAAACTATGCTGAGATTTAGACAAAAAAGAACAAAGAGAAAAAAGCAAAGGAAGAAAAGTTAGGATAGAACGTTCACTTGAACAAGAAGGTCAGTGGTCGGGTATGTCATCAGGAACACCGCAGCAAAAGACTTGGAAGTGATCAGGAAGAACCAACAGCAGGAATGGAACTTGACAATGGACTAGCTTCTCTAGAGAGGCAGCTGTGCCTTTTGTTTCCCTACCTAGTGGCAAGCTTAATTTGATCCTGCAAGAATCAAGAGGAAGGAACTATACAGAAAAAAAGAACATTTCTTCACACTGCATTCTACAACCATTTTTCAAACATTTTTCAGGGGATGAGCACCATATCTCCAGCACTTATATTGTGTTCAGCCATTAAGACACACAAGTGACCACAGGATAAAGAATTTTTCTTCTTCTGGAGGCATTTGAAAAATAGAATGGTTTCTCCTTTAGGGAGAATAATGAATGAGGGATCCATCACCATTGGTTAAGGGATGGTGCTATGCATGGGCAGGAACTTAAGATGATGATTCTTTAAATTTTTAAATACATTTATTCTTCTTTGATTTGATGATGATAACCCAATTGACTGGAGAGGACAGTTTAATAGGTGAAGAAAAAGAATAACACTGCTGATTTGTGTAATACTATCTACCAAAATCTATACTTTGGAAATAAATTAATTTTCCCGAAGAGTGAAATAAATCTATTAAATCACTTGCTGAAGAAATGTACAATTTAATAACAATCCCCTTTTGATATTACTCACCCCTTGATTCAATTGAAATAAAGTTAGAACAAAAGAATGCATAATAAAACAATTCTTAGTAATTCCAACTATTTCTGGACTTTTCCATTTTCCCTCATATCTACATTTTTTTAGTTACCAAAAACTTTAAAACCTGATTTGAGAGTTCTGTTACAAACACTAAACATTAGCTATAAAAATAAGTATGGGCCCGCTTGTGCAGAGCTTAAAAGAAAATTACAGTGGCCTTATTAAGAACCAGAAGATAGTCTTAATGAGGATGAATCAGCTGAACTAAAAAAAAAATTTAAAACACTCGTTGCTCTCTTTTCCATTTCATTTCAGCTTAATTTTTTGTGTTGCCCTATGTTTTAAAGACAATTCAAGTTTATGCATTCTAAGCAAATTTTTTTTGTTTTATGTATATTGAGCTGGGGGGAAAAAAAAGAATGATAGAAATGAAAAGAAGTAAAATTTTTTCCCCAGGCATACGTGTATTCTTTTAAAGACATTATCATGGTTATCTGTACAGGGGAAATTATGAAAAGATCAAAGGTTTATATTCTATCAGCCTGAGATATAAATTTACTACAAAAATAACTTCACTTATTTCTAATATAATTCAATCACTGGCCAGGTTTTTAAAAAATTTAAAGCCACAACACTATTATCTGTGTTGTACATTATTCGCTTCAATTATTTCTGTAGATTGTGGTTTTGTTTTGATTTGGTTTGTTTTTCATGTCACCAAGTATAGAAAACAAAGGATCTAACTGACTTATTACTAATTTTCTTTCTGTATTTCAAGATTTTCATGCCTTAGTTTCTACTTTTATAAAATGAAAAAGTGGATGTCATTTCATTGTGCAAGAATATTGTCAAAGTATTTACAATGCTCTGAACCAAATAAAGTATCTGAGCAAATAGGAAAATGAACATAAATAATACTGCTAACAATTACTCAGACTCAATGTCATTTGAAAACATGACATATGAGGAAGAAAATTGTAACAGCACTTAGCTAACGTGAAAAGAGTCAAAATTGCCAGGATATAATTATGCTTGACCCCAAAATTTCCAATGCAATTGTGAATTTTAAGACTATATTTCATTATCTGAGGCCGAAATTGCAGTCAGAACAAAACCAGACAAAGGCATTAGAAGAACAGAAAAATAAAAATCAGTATCTGTCATGAACATAGATCCAAAATTCCTCAACAAGATACTAGAAAATAGAATCCAGCAATCTACAAAAAGATTTATACATCATGACCAAGTGGAATTTGTCCCAGGTATGAAAGACTGATTCAACATTTGAAATTAATTAATGTAATCCATCATACTAGCAGGCTAAAAAACAATCACCTGATCATATCAATAGATAAAGAAAAAGCCTTTGACAAAATCTAATATCCGTTCATGATAAAAAACTCTCAGTGACCTAGGAACAGAAAGAAACTTTCTTAATTTGGTAAAGAATATCTACAAAAAACCTAGAGCTGACATCATACTTAATGATAAGAAATTTGAAGCTTTTCCATTAAGATCAGGTACAAGAAAATGATGTCCCCTCTAACCATTCCTTTTCAACATCATACTAGAAATCCTTGCTAATGCACTGAAGCAAGAAAAGGAAATAAAAGGTGTACAGGTGGCAAAGAGAGGCATAAAACTTCCTTCAGAGATGACATGATCATCTATGTAGAAAATCTGAAAGAGTAAACAACAACAAAAATCTCCTAAAACTAATAAACAATTAGATCATGGTTGTAGGATGCAAGATTAATATATAAAAGTAAATTTCTTTTCTATGTTCTAACAATGAACTGGCAGAATTTGAATAAAAAATCCAATACTATTTATATTAGCACCCTAAAATTAAATACTTAGGTATAAAGCTGACAGGTATAAATCTAAAATAATATGTGAAGATCTGCATGGGAAAACTATAAAACTCTGATGAATAAAATCAAAGAGGACTGAGTAAATGGGGAAATATCCCATGTTTATGAATAGGAAGACTCAACATTTTCAAAATGTCACTTCTTCCCAACTTAATCTATAGATTCAATGCAATCTCATAAAAATCCTAGCAAGTTACTTTATCAATGTCAAAATCTGATTCTAGAGTTTATACGGAAATGCAAGAGACTCAGAATAGCCAAAAACATACTGTAGTAGAAAAATAAGGTAGGAGAACTGGCATTTTCTGACTTCAAATCTTACAATAAATCAGCAGTAATCAAGACAGTGTGGTACTCAGGAAAAATAGACGAACAGACCAATGGAACAAAATAGAGAGACCATAAATATACCCTCATACACACAGTCAATTGATATTTAACAAAGGAGTAAAGACAATACAATGCAGCAAATATCATCTTTTCAATAAATAGTGCTGGAACAACTGGACATCCACATGCAAAAAAGAAAATGAATCTAGAAACAGTTTTTAGACCCATCACAAAAGTCGACTCACTGGTTCAACAACCTAAGGGCAAAACACAAAACTATAAAATTCCTAGAAAAGAACATAGGAGAAAACCTAGTGAACTCAGATATGATGATTTTTTTTTTAGAATCAACGCCAAAGACATGATTTATAAAAGAAAGAACTCATAAGCTGGGCTTTATTAAAACTAAAAAAATCTCCTCTGTGAAAGGCATTATCAAGAAAATTAGAAAACAAGCCACAGACTAGGAGAAACTATTTGCAAAAGATACATCTTATGAAAGATTATTCTCCAAAATATATTTAAAAACTCTTAAAGCTCAACAATAAGAAAACAAGCAACCTAATTATAAAATAGGCCAAAGATTTTAACAGACATCTCACCAAATAAGATACACAAATGGCAAATTAGCACAAAAGAAGGTGCCCCATATCATACATACGTCATCAAGGAAATAAAACGAGATACCACTCACACTACCAAATGTGGAGAAATGGCCAAAATCTCAAACACTGACATTTAATGACATTGAGAATGTGAAGCAACAGAAATTCTTATACATTGCAGTGGAGATGCAAAATAGTAAGGCACCCAAAATGATGCATTTGGACAACAGTATGGTGGTTTCTTATAAAACTAAACATATTCTTACAATAAGTTCCAACAATTGTGCTCCTTGATATTTACTCAAAGGAGTTAAAAGCTTGTGTCCACACAAAAACCTACACACAAATGTTTATAGAAGCCTTATTCATAATGTACTCAAAAGTTGGAAGCAACTTAGATGCCCTTCAGTAGGTGAATACATAAGTACGTTATGGTACATCCAAACAATGTAATATTATTTAGCACGAAGAAGAAATGAACTATCAAACCACGAAAACACATGGAGGAATCTTAAATGATTTTCATTAAGTGAAAGAAGCCAGTCTGAAAAGGCTACATACTGTATAATTCCAACTATGTGACATTCTGGAAAAGGCAAAACTGGAGACAATAAAAAGATCAGTGGTTGCAGTGGGTTGAGGAGATGAATAGGCAGAGATTTTACTGCCCTAAACATGCTCTGTATTATACTGTAATGATGGATTGATGTCATTGTACATCTGTTCAAATTTATATAAATGTACAATATCAAGAGTTAACCCTAAGACACACTATGGCTTTTGAGTAACTATGATATGTCAATCTTGGTTCATCCTTGGTTTAAAAAAAAAAATGATATGAGTGATGTTAATAATGGAGGAGGTTATGCATGTGTGGGTCAGGGAATATATATGGGAAATCTCGGGACCTCCCTTTCGATTTTGTGGTAAATGTAAACTACTCTAAAAAAGTCAAGTCATCAAAAAAAAAATACCTTTGATTCTTAAATTCTGTAATAACTTAAAGTGCCAGAAATCTTCTTCAGTCTTATTAGATTACGATTATGAATTTTTTCTATTCTGTAATCATTGTGTATTATGAGTTCGTGTTAGCTGCTAACTTCAAACATTTTTTTTTAACCTGTTCTGCTCTGGGTCTTCTAGTTGCTCTCCAGACAGCAATTTGTTCCCATGGAGTAGGGTAAAAAATATGTGAGCAGTGCAGCTTAATATTATGTTTTGCTCTATTTTGATCACAGCATGTCCATTATGCAAAGCAAAGATAACATTTAAAATTTGTTGCTGCATGCTTTTTTCTGCTATTCATTTTGCATAAAATAAATCATTCCTTCAATAAAGAAATCTGTCTATTTCAGTTTAAAATATATTAAATTTTTTATTTAATTAAATGTGACTCATAATTCTTTATTTGTAAATGCCACCTTTTCAAACACTGACAGCATCAGAAATGTTATTTTACCCTGCTTAAAGTCAATACATTGTGAAATGTACACTGATGATACAGCATGAATAAATACTAGAATTCAAGTATCATTTCATCAGTGAAATCCTGAAAAAGAATAGGAAGCTATATGGGAAATTATTATTTCCCAAAATCACTAACTCTTTCTTTTATCTAGTACAAATTGATACAAAAAATTAAGTAATTAAAATAATTATATAGTTTGCCTTCATTTAAAACATTTTCATTGAAAGGTAAGAATGTCACAATAAATATTCAGTATTTTTATTTTCTTTTTTTACATTCATGTATTTTGTCTTAATTTGAAGTTGATGTTATCAAAAGAACTTTAATTTCAATTTTATAATACTATGGAACAACAGGCTTGCTAAAATGAAAAGGTTACCTCTGTATTGAATACTCATAAAAGTTTGCTATTAAAGCCATTAGAAGTCTTTCTTTCTCTGCTAAATGTGATGGTATAAATGAGTTTTATATTTATCATCTGGCTCATGTCAGTAACAAAGCTAGAATGCTTCCATATCATACATATTTTAATGAACTTACACAGAACAACAAAGATGGTCAGTTTCTAAGGCCTGGCAAATCCATTTATTCTGTGTAACAGACAGACAGACCTAGTTTATTAAAGAGCTATTAAATTTTTTATCATCTCTAGATACCTAATCCATATAAATGAGCAAGCTACATTGTCACCGAATTATAATAGGTTACTTGCATTATACCATGAAAGAACAAAGTAGGTATTTTGAGGACTGCAATGGAAATAAGAGTTTCCACAAACTTCTTATAGTATAAAATACTGAATTTAAAAGCTGTCAATAAGTTTATCAGTTGTCCATTTATAACTGTCTTGTTTACAATGCAGGACATTTTAAAAATGGTTTTCCATTGTTGATTACTTCTTTCATTAGATTTTGTCCCATGATGCTATCCAGTGCACTCTGATGCAAGCTAAGATGAAGGAGCTATTTACTTAATATAAAGTGGTAAAAAACATTCAACATATAATAAGTTGTAACTCCTATAGGAAATTGTTATTCCAAGGTCTTGTTGTGTGGGCAATAACGCAAATGATGTTGGTGCCTTAATGAGTTTTATTAGAAAGGAGGTGGAAATCATCTTAGCAGAAGTACTTGCCTCTAATATGTATGTTTTACTTATTAATTTTATTGTCTTTCTCTCCAAAAGAATTTGGTCTCTTTCTGACTATGTATTATACCCACCTGCACAAAATTTTCAACTATGTACATTTTTCATGAAATACATAAATATAAATTACCTTTAAATTAACTTGTTTACAGAGATTTGTTCTTTTAAGCTCTTATAGTTTTAGTGCCTGTTTTCTGAATCCATTAGTATAATTCTCTATTTTAATGCATTGTTTTTTCAAATAGTTGCATATTGAATATTTTTATTTTAATGGTGATTTAAAAGCAAACTCTGATGTTCCATATAGAAAATAGACATGATATGTACCTTTATTTAGTTCTGCATCTAATTATGAAATGCCTCCAATATCTTATACTATAAAGCAAGCACACAATTCATGCATATCTACCATACCCACCACAAAGGGATCTTGGGGGGAAACATGAGATATTAATTTTCTCAAGTTAAATACCTCGTATAAATCATACCATAATACCACAGGTTGATGGGTACTATTACCCATTTCCCTTGAAAGGGGATAATTCTACATTGTGCTGTGTAGCTTTCATGGATTACAATCATTGTTTTCGGGCATACTACATTTTTGCTAAACATGAAGCAAGAAAGTAGAAAGGGCACTAATCCTTTTGAATGGTTCAATTATTCACTATATGAATCTTAAATAACCATCATAGAAACAAATAGTAAACTATTTGTCATTGAAGTTTCCCACATGGAAAGTACCCATAAACTACTTTTGACCTGTTTAATATAATATTTAAATGTAATGTCTAGCTTAGAATATTTAAAACATTTTCACATTATTTCCCTGAATGCTAGTGTTAAAAACAGTACTTGCAATTGTAGTCTATCTCTTAAGCAACTTCTCATTTTTCTTTTAAAAGCACAATAATAAATAATAATGCACCTTTGTTTATTAATAAGATACCAGTTACAACTTTCAGTCACATACCATAATAAGCAGTACTAGATGATACAGGTTATAATCAGATTCCAAGGTAAAACTCTTCCTTCTGAATTTTATCTACTTCCATAAATACAGGTGTAGAAAGAGATATAAATATATGTAGGTGTAGATACAGCTATAGATAGGTAAAGATACAGAGGTTGGATAAAACTTCCCCATAATTCTAATTTAGTAATCTAGGGACAAATGTTACTATCTTTCAGTCTCCCATTTAATCTATGACTGTTAGTGCAATAACATTGAAATAGTTAAGAAAAACTTCAGGTGCAGCTGAATCCAGCCAGGAAAATAGAAAACATCAACCTATTTCCACCTATTCCAACCTATTCCCAAAGAACTTTAATATAGAAAATTGGTTAAACAAGTTTTGGAATGTTGAAAGAACAAAAGGGAGACACTTAGATAACTTAGAGATAGTAACTGTAGAAATTAGCATACCACCCCAAAGAGATCATTGATCACTTATCTCAATATCTCAAAAAATAAACTTGTACATAAATAACCAAAATAATAATTTAAATATTGAACTAAAAAGTTTAAATGACATTATTGCTTCCCAACAGAGTTGTGTACTGAATAATTAAAGTACCTTGCCCCCACCATGTCCTTGGACATAAATGACTAAAGCTGCCTTTAGTGAGACATGCTGTAAATTCCACATACACCAAATTACAGTGGAGAAAGTCAAAAAGATGTAAAGACACTCACAAGACTTGACCATTCCTTAGCTGAAGGTGTTGATAAACCTTAAAACATAATGTATTATTCGGAACTGAGATTGATCCACCAGGAATCTAGATGAGAGTTAAAGAGTTGGAGTTGGCTACTGCAGACTTCTTAACTCGCTGGCAGACTGCCTGATCTCACTGACTTGAAAACGTAGGCCATGGAATCTGATGCTATTAAACACGAAATGCCATTTGTAGCTTTCATTGCTTAGAGTCTATGGATATCCACTAAAAGAAAAGTTCTGCTAACAGTTTAGCTTCCCCTGTAGTTTTTCAGGTGCAAGGAATCTAGTACTCAAGATGATTCACTGGGAATTATCTGTCATTGAAAGTTAAGATAAATAAACAAGTTGTCATTCTACATTCCACACTGAAAAGTCTCACGATTTTGGTTAAGGTGAGTCACTGGGACATTCAAGATCAGTATTCCCAACCTGAACATCCATCACATCTTTCTCTGGAGATTCCTGCACTTGCTGCCTGCCTCTACACTCAAGCACCTTTACCTACAAAATGAATTGTTTTAAACTTTGATTAATATTTTTAAAGCTATTTTCCTGTTATCCTAACACGATATGTCATTTACTTATCTTTTAGGTTATAAATGACAGAAGGTCAGGTACTCCCTTGTAAATACCTGTAACATAGATAGAATTATAGAACAAAAGGGACCTTAAAGATTTACAAAATCCATAGCTTTCTCTTCCACATCCCCATTTGATGGAGGAAGTCCTGATGCCATGTGTTGTGGTAGACCTTGAATGCAGGCCTTGAATTCTACTTGTCATTTACCAAAATGAATATACCTCCTACCAGGTAATCAGTAAATTCTTATTGAGGAATGAGTGAATGTATGAATAAAGATATCAATGAAATGATGAATGAATAAGATATAACATCCTAAATTCACATAGAAATAGAAATTCTATTCCCATAGAAACAAGATTTGTTGAACAAGCTCCTTAATGTTATCATTCACGACTCTGTCAGCAATTCCTGCTTAATCATTTGTCAGCTTTAAAGTTCTCGGCATGGGTTATTCAATCTGAATACCAATGTGATGTTGCCAGTTTCAGACAAGGCAACAAACCTTGAGCTTAATATAATTATTATACTTTGAACTCGTATAATCTTGGAGTCTGCCTACAACAGAAATCGTGTTTTTCTACTTAAAATACACACATTCTCTGATGCATCATTAAAATAATGACAATATTATTAAAACTGGCAAATTATTAGTATAAATATAGGTTACATGGTTGTTTAAAACTTTAGATCCTCTTCTGAAGAGGAATGACTACCAATTTTCAGCTAAAAAAATCATTTCATAGGAACACAATAGAGGGTAACTTCATAAAATGTCAGTCCAACTTACCACACTTCATTTCTTTTCATTTCTCCTCTCTCTCGCAGATGTTATCTGCCATGTTTCTTATAAATAATAGGTGCTCAATATACTTTAGTTATAGAAAAATACTGTATGTTCCAGACTGTTCTTATTAGTATTATATATGCTATATTTTTAAGCAGCAGGTTATATTTTTACACACAAAGCCAATAATTTAATAAACATTACTACATTGGAATAAATCATTTAAAATGTTATTATTAATGGTTTATTTTAAATTTTTATTTATTTTTTTCAGCGGTCACTTTCATTTAAAGCATATTTACAAAATTACATATTCTTCTCATGCCTAAGAAAAGTTGGCCCCAACAGTGCAAAATGCAAAATTAAAGATCCTGCTCACCTACCACCTAAAAACACTTCTTTAATATTAACAATGAGACTGAGGGTCACAAATATAATGAATGTTCATTTCTTGTTCTTACTGACAGTTGCATTCTTGTATTTTCTTTTGTGAACAGGAAAGTACTTGCATAGAAAATATACAGTGATTCACAGTCTTGGAAAAGACTCCTGGTACTTTGTTGAAGCCACCTCAATGTCCTCAGAAAATCAGTGTCTTATCATTCTGTAGCTATTATCTTTAGAAATTTGGACAGTTTTTAATCCACCTTGCCTTCCTGGTAAGAAAAGACTCTTTTCCTTTTTACTGAATTTATTGGGGTGACACTGATTAATCAAATTATGCAGGTTTTAGGTGCACAATTCCACAACACATCATCTATACACTGTATTGTGTGTTCACCACCCCAAGCCAAGTCTCCTTCCATCACCATTTATCCCTAATTTTAAATTTTTAGCTCTTTACTTCTTTTATGCTTTTTATAATAATAAAAACAGTTAATATTCATATAATAATACTTACTATGTATGGGTACTATTCTATATTCTTTATTAAAATTAATTAAGTCTCACAATAATTCAGTGAGATTTATATCATTATTATCTACTGTTTTTTAAAATTACAAAACTGGGACAAAGTTTAAATAATTTTCACAAAGTTCATATATACATATAGTGACATTTATACTAAGGATAACTGGCCTCATCACAGTTTTAGACATTATATTTCTTTTGTCTTTCATCTCAGAACCAACAACTTTGATAAACTCTTAATTGAATCTAATAATTTGTTAGACTCTGGTAGGGTTCTCTTGAGACAATCATATTAAATGCTAATACCTGATTTTTCTTTTCAATCTTTATACCTTTTATTTATACTTATGGTATTGTCTAGCACCTCTATTACAATTTTAAGTAGAAGTGGTAAATGCAGATTTCCTTGCCTCATTACAAATTTTAAATCTAAGTTGTCTTTTTTTTTTAACAAAAGCTCATTTCTATTCCTAGTTTCTAAAAGTTCGTTTGAATCATGAGACCATACTGAGATTTTGTGTTCAAAAAGTATTTTTATTAAGGACCTGTTCTGAGGATACATCAGTGAACAAAACAGAAAATGTACCACAAGATGCATAATTCAATTATTTTAGTATGTTAGGAAATTATAAGTGCCATGAAAAAAATGAAGCAGGGTAAGCTTTGCAATAGGGTGAGGGAAGGAGTACATCTCATTAAAAGCAGTGGGAAGACTGGAAGGAGTGAGCCACGCAGATGCTGGGGAGGAAGGGAATCCTCGCTAGAGGAAACAGCTGGTACAAAAGCACAAACTTAGAGGCAAGACTGGAGCATTCAGGGAATAACAAGGAGAAAAGTGTATGTTGAGTGTACTAAACCATTAGTAGAACATGAAGCAGAGAGGTGAGGGAAAGAAGGCCATAAGGAATTTTTTAATGCACTACAGTTTTTTTAACTGTATATAAAGGGGATTTGAACAAAGGAGTGACTTACAAAGATCATGATGGTTTCCCCATGAGGGGAGGAGGGAGGGTGATGACAGGGGAAAGGGAGGGGAAGGGTGATCAAGGAACAGGCATAAAGGACCCACCTGACAAAGCCAAATGGGGGAAGGATTGAGGCTAGGGGAGGGTGTGGCTGGGGAAAGTGGTGGTGGGAAAATGTTCATAAAAACAAACAAAACACAAAGTGGTCAGGGGGTGGCTGGGAGTAGTGTGGGAAATTAAGAAGCCAAAGAACTGGTGTGTGCAGCCCATGGACATGGACTAAGAGGTGTGGGGATGATGAAATGGGGTGCAGAGCAGAGGTGATACGGGGGTGGGGTGTGGAATGGGACAACTGTAATGGCATACTCAATAAAATATACCAAAAAAAAAATGATGATGGTTTCTTCTTTAAAAATAGATTCTAGGTGGCAAGGAAAGAAAAAGGGAGACCAGTTCAGAGGCTATTTCAATAATTTAGTCAAGAGGTGGTGATTACCTGAACCAAAAGTAAGGGCAGTGAGAAGTAGTCACATGGTAGAATTATAAACATAATTAGAAAGTAGGGCAGTAGGACTTGCTGATGAATTGGGTGCAGCGTGTTGGAGAAAGAGAAAGAAATAGAATTTCTCCAATTTTTTTTTTTAATCTAAGCACCTGGACACATGGAGTTGTCATCAACCAAGATAAGGATTTTTAAAAAGAGCAGATTTGGGTGGGAAAAAAGCAGGAATTCAGTTTTTCTCAATGTCTGAAAACAGCTGTTTCATACATGTTGTAACGTTTTCTAAGTTTTCATTTTTTACAAACAGGAAGACAAAATTCGTACTAGTTAGTCCAACATGCCAGAAGTGGAAATTCTTTGTTCCATCACATTTTTATTCTTCTTTCTTTCTTTTCTTCTTCTGTTTTTCATTTGTTCTACTTTCTTTTTTCTAACTTCTTAGATTAGATGCTTTTTACCTCACAGATTTTGAGTATTTCTTCTTTTTTATATGCATTTAACACTACACATTTCTTTCACTGTACAATGTTGGTTGTGCCCACATTGTAATAGGTAGTATTTTCAATATACTTCTGAGTACATTTGCTCTGCAAGGCATTTACAAATATATTATCTTTAACATATTAATTTGCTACTAATTGAATTGTACTCAGAGCATATTATCTGTATGGTTACCAGTTATTTGGAAATTTTGATTCTTCATTTATGGCATCTATTTTTCAGTTTTGATAAATATTTCATGAATGCTTAGAAAGGACATGAGTTGTTCAATTTTTAATTTCATTTTACCTACTTTATCAAGCTTATTAATTTTGTTCTATATCCTTATTAATGTATGCTTCATCTGTCCACTATTTGGCAGATATATTGAAATATCACATGGTTAATTTACCCACCAAAGTTTAGAGTTATTTCAAATTTTCTCATCTATTCTGAGAATGGGCTATTGCAAGTTTAATGTGCAGAAGTAAATTATGTTCATAGAAGACTGGCCTGTTGAAATTTTATATTGACCTTTCCTTAATACTTTGCTGCAAAATATATTTTGTATTGATATAGTGATACAAATATTATTTTAGTGAGAAAAGTCAGAAAATTTTAGGTGGTATTAACTTATTCTCACCTATTTACCTGGTCGTCTTATGTAAAGCCTAATTTGGAGAGGTATTATGCTTATGTTTTATTTAAGAGTAGAAAAGAGAATACTTTCTCATTGAAAAATACTATATCCTTAAATGTCAGATTCTTCTGGTCAGACTCTTCTGTATCTTCCCCCTTGATATTTCCCCAAGAATATTTGTAGAGGAAATGATTTTAACTGTGCCCTGATTCCCTCATCTTTAAAAGAACACAGTAATATGAACTGGTCTTGTGAATTCCTTTTTAGTGTTATAAATTTATGAGAGATATACTTTTCTGTGAGTTTTCTTAAGGGCCAGAGGGGAAGCTTTTCTAAGTTTTTAATAAAAGAAAACACCTAAGTCTTGGACTTCTATGCTAAAGATATCTGAATCAATAAGCAGAAAAAGTAAGCCTTCAATAGATAACTTTTTACTTTAAAAAAATATTGTGCATGTGCTCATAAATAGACAGAAGTAACAATTATTTCTTTTAAAATGTTTCTAAATAACCCCAGCTGGTGTAGCTCAGTGGGCTGAGCATCAGCCTGTGAACCAAAGATTCACCGGTTTGATTCCCCAGTCAGGGCACATGCCTAGGTGGCAGGCCAGCAGGCCAGGTCCCCAGTAGGAAGTGCACAAGAGGCAACCACACATTGATGTTTCTCTCCTTCTCCATCTCCCTCCCTTCCCCCTTGTTTAAAAATAAAAATAAATAAAATCTTTTTAAAATGTTTCTAAGTAATAAAGACACTGATAAAAGGACAATTTAACAACATGATGGGCTCATTGCCAGAATTTTATTGATATACTCGTCTATAAAAATAAATTTCTTTTCACACTAACCTGTTTATTACTGTACTTATAGAATTTTCCTCCTTTGAGTGTTTTTGTCATCAGTAATTAAATGTTCTCCTTTATATTTTAGTTTTGAGATTCAAAATGTTCACACAGTTCACAAGAGAATTCTGTAATATTAGAAATAGGTAAAAACATAGTCCCTATCAAATAAAAACTAAGTATTAACCTATACTCTGTTAATTTTCTGTATTTTATGTTGTTTTGACATCTGAAAAACTTGCTGGCTCAAGACAGACTGCCTCTCCTGAGGCAATCAATTTTATTTTTAAGGCTCTAATTTTTTTAAAGAAATTTTAGATTTACAAATTAGAAAGGAAGGTACAGAGATTCTCTGTATACCTCCTGCCCCTACATCTATATGTCCTCTTCCACTAAAGTGGTACATTTTTTACCACCTATGAACCTATATTCATATACCATAATCGCCCAACATTCATAGTTTACATTAGGGTTCACTCTCCATGTCCACCACATGGCTTTGGACAAATACATGATAACATGTACTCACCAGTATAGTATCATACAAAGAATTTTCACTGCTCTAAAAATCCACAGTGTACTACCTATTCATTCCTCCCTCCATCCTCCCAAACCCTTGGCAACCACTACCTTTTTACTGTCTCCATAGTTTGCCTTTTCCAGAGTGTTATATAGTTGGCATCATACAGTATGTAGTCTCTTAAGATTAGCTTCCTTTATTTTGTCATATGCATGTAAGTTTCCTCCATGTTGTTTCATGGCTGGACAGCTAATTTCTTTTTAGTACTGGAAAACATGGCACTGTCTGGATGTACCACAATTTATCCTTCTACCAAAGCAAGGACATCTTTGGTTGTTTCCTAATTTGAGCAATTATGAATAAAGCTACTATAAACATCCATGTGCAGGGTTTTGAGTAGCCATAATATTAGAAACAGGTAAAAGCGTAGTCCCTATCGGTTCCTTTGGGTAAATCACCAAGGAGTGTGAATGCCAGATCACATGTTAAGAGTATTTAGTTTCGTAAGAAATGTTCAAACGGTCTTCCAAAGTAGCTGTACCATTTTGCATTCTTACCAGCAATGTATAAGAGTTCCTTTTGCTCTGCAATCTCACCAACATTTGATGTTGCTTGTGTTCTAGATTAATGGTATCTCACTGTGGTTTGAATTTGCATTTCCCTGAGAAAACGTGGTACAGAGCATCTCTTATATGCTTCCCTTCTCTGTATCTTCTTTGGTGAGTTATCTGTTAAGGTCTTTAGCCTATTTTATAATCAGGTTGTTTTTGTTTTTGTTTTGTTTTTGGTTGTTGAATTTTGGAGTTCTTTGCATATTTTGGATAATAGTCCTTTATCAGATGTGTCTTTCACAAATGTTTTCTCCCATTCTATAACCTGTCTTCTAATTTTCTTGAGGCTAATCAGTTTTTAGAGACCTCAATGGTGTCACCCAAGAGCCCATATTTCATATAAAAATGGACCAAGCTCAAGTCTATAGCCCAACCACCCTGTATATATCTTTCACAAACAAAGCCAATATTTCCCCTGCCCTAAATCATCCCAGGACCAGGTAGTGGGTAACTGGAGACTACCCCTATACCTTAAACTAACCAGATCTAAACTCTTTACTCTGCCCTGCTATACTTTGCTACAGGAATCCAATAAAAGCTCTGGTCTAGACCTTCCTCTTATTACTGTTTTCTGCCATCAAAAAGCTGACAGTTCCTCTTTGACTCTGAATGGCATGCAATATTCCCTTCTCTGAGACCTAAAAGTCTAATTGGCTTCTTCCTTCAAAGACCTATTTTCGCTTTCCCCTGTGGCCACACCAACTTTATCACACCAAATTTGTATTACCTTCCCCGGAGAAACAAAAGCAATAAATGCACAGGTAAAAGGAGATTTATTATAGGAATTTGCTCACACAACTATGCAGGCTGAGAAATCCCACAATCTGCTGTCTGCAAGATGGAAAAATAGGAAAGTCAGTGGTATAGTCACTCCAAGACCAAAGGTCTAAGAACTGGGAGGCTGACAGTATAGGTCCTGGTGTGAATACGGGGGCTTAAGAACCAGAATCACCAATGCATAAGGACAGGAGACGGATGCCCCATTCAAAGAGAGAACAAATTCAGGCTTCTCTCCTCTTTCACTTCTAGCAACACCGTTATTTAACTCTCCGTGCCATAAGTCTGCCAGATTCAGACAATTTTGAATGCTTCTTTGTCTCTGCTATACATTATAATAACCATACCCACCTGCCTTTGGCCCTTGTCACCTCAGGATCCAATTACTCCCATTACATTTAGGTTTTCCAATTGAGTGGCACTGGTTCCCCCTCTAACATCCGCCCTACAGAGAAGAGCGATCATGGAACTCTTCAAGGATGCTGGGACTCCCTTCACATTTATTCCTCAAAGATGTAGTATGTCATCTGCACCATTCCGGTGCGGATAAATAAGTCTTACATGACAAGTCCATTCAAACATTCCAATCTCTCCAGACCTCCTAGTCTTTGCTCCTACATTAAACCAAGGGAGGCCACACATTTTTAATTCATTCACAGTGGGACAGCTTTTTGGGCCATATTTTAGCCACCTAACCAAACCAGCTGTAGGAGCCCTTTCTAACTCCCCCAGATAAAACAGTAAATGCAGATCCTCCCGCTTAGTGAGCCCTTATCAGTAAATGCAGCCTAATCCAACTTTAGTTTCCTTTTATCATTATCTCACACCCTTATTACCCATGCACACATGTGCCCCTGAATTTTTGTCTGTATAAATTAGTGAACAGAAGTAGTTATTTTGGAGTAAAGTGTACCTCCAAATGTACCACATTTTGCACCTTACCTTTGAGGTCCTGCTGGGACTTGAGTCAAGAATTTTAGAATCAAAGAGGGATGGTGGAGATAGGTAGTGAGAAGAATTAGCATTATCTTACATGGTAACTGCCTCAGCAGAGGCCATTACTATTTCCTTAGGCAATGCAGAATTAACCCTCTCAAATGCAGGTAGAAGTGCTTATATCATTGAGGGTGGAGACGCTGTTATCTGTGGGAGTGGGGGGGGCGACTTCCACTGGAGTTGGAGAGGCCACTTTGGCTGGGAATGAGGTGGCCAATTCCAGTGGGGTTGGCAAGGCTATTTCCACTGGTAAAGAAGACTAAAATTTAGGGACTCAAAGTCCTCATTTTTGTCAAAGTCTTTCCACACATGTCCATTAACTTAAAGGATCCTAATCTTCTCAAATCAGTCAATGCCCTCACTTTAACAGTAGACACCCTGTGAGACTGGGAATTCAACTTGCATTGTATTTAGCCAAACTTCAGGATCGGGTTCTGCATTTGATTTTCAGCAATTTCAGTTCTATAACTATAGGAGGTAAAGCTCTCCGTCAGGGCACACACAGAACATCTTAATTCATTGACATGGCAACTGACCTGGGAATTTGAATCCCTGAACTCATGCTTTTCTTTCACCACTCTGCCTCGTGCCATTAGGAGCAACCAACCAACTTCATTGTATTCCCTAGTTTTCCAAAAGTGTTCTGAAGCATCATGTACAGTCACTTAGCTCCTTGCTTATGTGGTTGATTAGGAGCATCCAATGCAAACAGTATATGTATCTCTATGAACAATTCATGCCATGGACTATCAGTACACTCTCTCCCACTGGAAACAGAGTCATTAGCATCTTTAAGTATAATCAGACTAGAAAGCCAATTTCAGAAACCCCAGACCTCTTCTTAAAACTCACCCTTAAAATTCTGTACCTCCAGAACCTCTCCTGATACCAAAATGTATAAATGTATATTAGGGTACTCCAGAGAAATAGAACCAATAAGAGATCTCTCTCTCTAAATTTCAAAATATATGTATATGAATATATATACACACAAATATATTTATCTCTCATATATATAAATACAAAGAGAAAAAATGTATTTGTTCATAAATTTTACATATTTATAAATATATGTATTTGGAGAGATTTATTATAGGAATTGGCTGATATGACTATGGAGGCCAAGAAGTTCCTCGATCTGCTGCATACAAACTGGAGAACCACGGATGCTGGTGATGTAATTCAGTCCAACTTTGAACACTGGAGAAACAAGAGTGCGGATGTCCAAGGGAAAAAGATAGAAGTCGAGTGTGCCAGCTCAAAGAGAGAACAAACTCACCCTCCCTTCAGGTTTGGATCTTCAGATTAGTCTCAGATTTGAAGCATTTCCCTTAGGGGCATTGAATGCAGTTCATTCGTTCATGCACTTCAGAAATATTTTTTGAGTTTTCACCATGTACCAGGAGCCATTCTAGGTGGTAGGAATAGAATAAAGGACAGGGAATGTGGTTCTGAGCCCCAGTCTTCAACTTAAAAAATATAGATATATCTGCTTGCCTTTGTGATACTGACATTATAATAGAGTAACTGACATATTAAACAGCAAATATTTAAAACAACATTATTATTTAAAAAGATTCATAAATGTTATGAAGAACGTGAATCAGATTAATGGGATCTAGGGTAATTAAAATTTGGGAGTTGGGAAAGGATACTACTTAAGAGAGAATGTTTAGATAAGGCCTCTTTCAAAAAGAGTCATTGGAACGGAATTGGGAGAAAACCATGTGAAGATAAAGGGCAGGAGAGAGTGCCAGGCAAGAAGGCTGGGGCTCAGAACCACATTCCCTGTCCTTTATTTGGGAACTGGAGCAACAAGAATGATAATCTACAGCAGAGAGTGGTAGAAAAGCTAGTGGTTCACAGGGGAAAACTTAGGAGCACAGTATAATATATTCCATTTGGGAAAGCATGACAGGTGAAGAAAGGCAGTACATCAGCCCCTAAGGAGCATGAGATCTGAGCTAACAGGCAGAACTTTATGAAGTCTCTCTGTAAGAAGACAGGAAGACAAAGTCAGAGCAATTAAAACAGAGGCTTCCAAAAGCAAGATGAAAAATCTAAAGAAAATATGTTTCTTTACATAGCTTGGAAAGGGTTTATCTCTTCCTTCCTCCTATGGTCTTAAGACAAGGCCATAATGCTCCTGAGGACATGATCTTTCTTATTCGTTTTTCAATTTTTGATGAAGTCTTCTCCTTGCTCCTTCTGTTGTTCCCGAAAAGGACCTATGAGTGAGTAGACTTTTAACAGAATAAATGCCTATTAAATATCTATACAAGATTTTCATGAATTGGGAGGCATTTAGGTAAGGACTATAGAATTGCACTAAAAAATTATTTGAAAGTGAGGGATGTACCCAGGAGAGAGGAACCATGGGGAACACTATGGCCATACTAACACAAACAGTGCCTATCAGAGGCAAATTTGAATACCTGAAGATTATATTTGAACCACTCTGTATGATCATAGTGTCTCTAGAAATCTTGCTAATTAAGGTTTGTATATTTTCCACACTCATCAATGAGGAAAGAAAGAGCAATCATACCACTGGTAAGAGCCAGCATACACAGCACACCAGGCTCAAAATTGGTGGTGGCAACGATAATTAACAGATAATGTCAATTCAATGAAGTGTTGTCACAAGATAATGGCTTCCTGCTGCTACATAAATATTGAAGTGAAGCGCATTTTTCAAAAACAACCATCAGAGTTGAGATAAAAATTCTTATGCCATAAAATAATAAACTTTAAACATTCTATTCCAACAATTTATTTCTGATAGATTATAACTTGCTCTTAAAATGCTAGAACAATTAATTATTTTATAATAGGGATGCTATAATTGTGTCCTAACAGTTATTTGTTATAATATTCAATGCTATGGTTATTCAACATGGGCTTTTTTAAATTTTTAAAAGTTTAGAGATATTTTAGCGTACATTCCAGAACAACCAGTCATCATCTTACTTGCGATACAGCTATTTCGTACAAGCTCTACTTGAAATGATGACAAGCATCTGAGTGCCTAAATGGCACATCATGCCCTTTGTAATCAATAAGCATGTCTTAATTGATATTTTTAAATTCATTGTTACATTTTTTTCCTAATATCTTCAATCAAACATTATAGTTTACCATGCCTATTTTTAAGACAAACTTACATTTGCCCCTCTAAAGAATATATTTTTTCAACTTCCAGATGATTAGAGGTAATATCACAAACCCAGATGACCACTAAGTAATCACATAATGACTATTACATGCCCCGTGAATTGATATTGGAGGCTACTGCCCAAGTTAGATATCTCTGTGTAACATTTTATCTAAACTTACTTGGTTAATTTCGTGCCAGTTATTCTCAGCTAAAGGTGCTCTTTTATTTCTTGCTGTGCAATAATGGAAATAATAAGAGAACCTTGTAAACATTTCTCCTTGGCCAGTTGGCACAATGCTACGCTTTGTTAGTGCAGGATGCAGAAGGGACCCCACTGGAGGAAGGGTGTTTTCTTCCTGATTTCCAGGTGCTCCTCTTAGCAAGCTCCCGTAGTGTACAGCAGCCAACAGCACTTCACCTTGGCTAGCTTCCCCCAGAAGGCAGCTTCCCAGTTTCTCACCCTTGCAAGAGATTACCAGCGATTTCACAGAGCGGCGCCTTGGCGAACATTTCCACCATTCTATGGGCCATTGGCACACCGTCTCTAATACGGTCTGGGTCTCAGCACTGAAGGGAGGTTCTTCTGTTTGTTCCTTCTTTGGGTGTTCTGTTTCAGCCAAAAATGCATGACCTGCTCCTTGTATCTGCTCATCTTGTATTCTCCAGAGTTCTCTTTCCCATCAGTAGGTAATCCATTATAATTAATAATTATCCATATTCACCATTAAATTATTCTGTGCTTTCTGTCTCTTGATTGGATCCTGATTAGTATACTTTCAGTTTCATATCATCATTTTTTTTAAGTTACTAGAATGTAATGGGTTCTTTATTTTCTTATTTAGGTGGAATTTACTTAATATAACATTAACTACTTTAAAGTGTGTAATTCAGTGCACTTATACATTCACAATGTCATTCCACTACCACCTACCTCTAGCTAGTTTCAAGACATTTTCGTCACCTCAGAAGAACACCCTGTTCTCTAAATTAAGTGGTCACTTCCCATTTCCCCTCTCCCTCACCTCTGCAATCACCAATCTGCTTTTTGTATTTACAGGTTTACCTGTTCTGATCATTTCATATCAATGGAACCTACAATGTAAACTTTTGTGTCTGCCTTCATTCACATAATATGTTTTCAAGCTTCATCTATATTGTAGCATGTATAAGTACTTCATTCCTTTTCTTTTTTTTTTAATTTATCACCAACCGATGCATAATACAAACGTGGGTGTTTATTATCTGTCTCCCTCCTACTAAAATGAGAGAGCCACGTGAGGGTAGGAACTCTATTTGTGTTCGCTGCGGCTTCCTTGACATAAAGCCCAGTGCCTGATTATAGCAGTCCTCAAGGAGGAATCTGTCCATAGATTGAAAAATAAATTCTGATGGATGCTTTAATTACACAAGGCTGTGGATTCACGGCTTTACAAAAGTAGGAAAAAAACAGCGTGAATACCCATGTGTCCATAGGTTTGGTGCTGAATATGTTTTTCTTATTCTCTCCACTAAAGAACTGGTATTAAAATATAACAATGCCTGGTTCAACCAGAGGTATCCATTAGCAACATGAATTAAAGTATGAGTCATCAGCAGATGACATGCGGATTATCCCTCCAAGATTATTGTTTTTCTGTTTTTTAATTATACTGTAAAAGTAATATAGTAAAAAGCATGAGCTAGAGTTGTTAAAATTTCAAAATGAAGTATGTACTACTCTGAAAAGATTTCCAAGACACATTAAAAAAAAAAAAGAAGATGAAGAATAGTGTTCATGATACATTTTTATCCCAGGGGATAATAATAGACTGGTTATGGAGAGCTTAATATGTGCCAAGCACTGTATTATATATGCTATATGAATTATCTCATGTAATTATTTCAACACCACCATGTTGTAAGTACTATACCTCCACTTTTTCCCAATTACATATATTTTCTTTGTTTTCCTTCTTTCTTTTTTTATTGATTCCTTCACCATTATTCCACCACCCCACCTCTGGATTGTTTTGTTATTGTTGTTGTTGTTTTGTTAGATTTCACATATAAAAGAGGTAACATGGTGTATGCCTTTTTCTCTGACTTATGAGTATTTCACTTAGCATAATTTCCTCAAAGTCCATTCATGTTGTCACAAATGGCAAGATTTCATTCCTTTTATGGCTGAATTATATTCCATTGTAGGGCACATAGGTTGTTTCCATAGTGTGGCTATATATATATATATATATATATATATATATATATAGTGGGATTTGGATTTTTTGTCATATTTATTTATTTTTATGAAAAAGTCACCTTATTTTGATTAAACTTATTGGGACGACATTAGTTAATAAGATCATATGGGCTTCAAGTATACATCTCTCTTCTTTTATTGTTATTCTATTACAGTTTTCCCAGCTTCCCCCCTTTTGCCCACCCCCTGCTCCCACGTTCAATCCGCACGCCATTGTCCATGGCCATGGGTCGTTCACATGTCAATGGCTTCTTTTAGCTTTTTGAGCAAATTTAAGACAATTGATTTAAAATTTTGTCTAGTAAGTCCAATGTCTGAATTTCTTCAGTTATGGTTTCTCTCTTTTTAATAAAAATTGCGCTTTTTTAAAAATTTTGTGTAGTCACTGCATTCTCTATTTCATTATCTCAATAGTCAACCAGTGCCCTGACAGAGATTTCCTTAAATGCTTAAAATTAGCAGACTTCCTTCATTAACTACTTCCCTGGTTGCTGTAAGTTTTTCACTAAATTCTAGAGTTCAAAAAAAGTTTATTCTGTCAGTTTTTGCCATCTTAATGATTGTTTCAATGTAGTGAACTCCATACTCTGCCATTTTCTCTGTTATAATTCTTGAAGGAGATATTTTAAATGCTTATATTAAAAAATGTGTGACAAGTTATTAAAAATAAATTCATGAATTACAAATAAAATTATCTTATTTTCATTCACACCTTAGTTATGGAACATAGACCCTATAAGATCTAGATGACTGACAAGTTTTGCTAAAATTTTAAATACTCTAAAATAATCAAATTATTTTGCACACTTACCCTTTTCATTATGACCATTATGTTTTCTGAAGATCTAATCAGTAGAATTTAAAAGCAGTAAAATTTCTTAATCAGGTGCCTTTTAAAGAGATATTATTCTATCTATTCTAATACATTTCATTGGAATTCAAGGGCATGGTATTATCTAAATATTGAAGAAAATTTGAAAAGGATTTACCATTTTATTTTAATATAATCATTTTAAAGGTTTTTTACCAGATTATACAAAGGTTGAATATCTTGAAACTCTTAGTGTATGAGTGACTGTGAATATCTAAACCGTCCCCTAAAGAATCACGCTGCTCCCCAGAAGATGTGAAAAACCTATCTGAGGAACAGCAATGTCACACTGCACAGACTGCCATACCAAATAATTTTTTTCCTCTACCTTTCATTTCAATTAAATGAAATAAACTCGATAATGTTTTAAAATGTTAATTTCATTTTGTTTATAGTGCTATTCAAATGTTAATTAGAAAATTGCACTAGAACAAACACAATTTTGCCTATTTACCAACATCCACATTACAAAAAAAAGAGAGACATGTTGCCCTTGTATGAATTTTGTTATCTACAGCAAATAAAAATACACTGCAAAAATAATTATATACATGTTTAAAATGAGAACTTTAAGAATGGGTATATTTATTTAATTTGATGGCTCTGTGCAGCTGATTTCTGATGCTCTTCCAGGATTCAGCTAATGGAAAATAAGCCAGTTGTATTTGTTCTCAAAATGCTTTTTTTTTTTCTCCAAGGAAGCAAGCAAACAAATTAACTCAAGGGAACAATCTGGGCTAACCCATTTGTACACTCGATATATATGAGTTTAAAAATCAATTTAGAAATAGATTCACCAAACCAGAACTGATATATGCCAGTGTTCTATAAAGTCCTTACGCAAAACAAAAAGACTGATTTAAAGAACATGTCCCTGCCAGCGAGGGAGGGTGCAGTTAAACAGGCGGTCCAAAATTAACATTGTGGCACAAGTAAATCTAAAAAAAAATTATTAGGAGTGTATGTGTGAAATGTGGGGGATCTGGCTCATAAAGAATTAGAGATGTGTGTGTGTCATACACTCATGCATATACACATACACTAGCTACATCTGCTTCCTTCTGCATAGACCAAATAGGCAAATGGGGATACGGTAGGAATCACCACCCCAGAATCTTTCAAGTCCTCAATGGTGACATTAAATTCTGTGATTTCTCCAGGAATGGGATATTGCTTTTGGTTTACTATTTTCTTAGGTAGAAGCAGTTCTAGTGGTCTCCACTTGGCCCTTCCTACCAAAATAGGGGAATAATATGGGATTCTACAAGGTGCTGCGTACTTCTGTAACAATTATACATTCTAGAACTGGGGAAAGAAGCACAGGATGGGCTAAAGGTCTAACTGAGAGACAGACCTGAGCTAAAATGCAATCAAACACCTGAACTGCATTAGCCACTACTCTGACTTGTGGACCATGACAGCATTTGGATCTCCTGTAATTAGAGTCAGCCCGGTAATCTCCAAAAGTCTGATTTCTTCCTTTCCCCAACACACAGTCATCCTGGTAAAAGTCTATAGGTCTTTATGGAAAAGACTGGGATAAAGTAACAGAATACATTGTTAGCATTGTAGGGAACTCCTTACTTATGAGTACCAAGTTTCCCCTTCATTCAAGGGGTGCAGATCTATAAGCTCACTCCAGTTTGAGAATTGACTAAAGAGTCAGGATGCTCTGTATGGTGGTTCAAGTTAATTTTCTGTTCACTCAACCTAGAATTCTTCCATTTATTCATGTTAATCCAGAATTTGGTACTGTCCATCTATTTCTTTTCTAGAGACATCATGATCATCTAGCCAACACCGTAGGTTTCTAGGGGTCAGATTATAGTAATTTGACTCTGCTCTTTATTGCAATAACCACGTTCACCTTGTCTTTGGTGAGTAAGTGCTGTCACTTGGTCCCTGCCACCTCTGGATCCAATTGTCTCCAGTGCATTTAGGGATCCCTGTTCAATACCAACAATTCCTACTCTGGCCTACTGATAATAACAAACATAGAGCTTTTCAAGGACACTGAAGCTCTTCTCACAAATTAATTTCTCACAGTCACGGTGAAAGGTGTGTCCTCCCACCTCCCTGGGTAATTGGACAGGGCTTACATGATAATCTACTCTAACTTTCCAATCTCCCTAAGTTTTTTGGATACCTTCCTCTACGGTATAATGAGATAGTTCTGGTATTTCAATCTCATTTAGTATATGCCATATTTTGGTCCATATTTCAACCAATCAAATGAGCAAACTTTTAGAGCCCTTTCTAACCCCTTAAGCGAAAACATTAAATCCAGAATCTCTGCTTTGTGGATCCTTATCAATAAATTCGGCCTGGTCTAAATTCACATTCCTTCTACCATTATCCTGCACACTTAATATTCATTTGCATACATATTCCCTAGATTTCTGTCCATGTAAATTGGAAAAATCATGCAGTTCTTTTAGTGTCTAAGTGCCTCTCTATGGATTCTGGCTCTACAGATTTGTGTACTCTGGACATGTCATATCAATGGAATCATATAAGATGTGGTCTTTTGTGACTGGCCTCTTTCTCTTAGCACAATGTTACAAGGTTCATCCATGGTATAAGATGTATCAATACTTCATTTTTATTGCCAACTATATTCCAGTATAAGGCGATACTACATTTATTTATCATTCATTAGTTGATAGATGTTACTAAATATCTAAAAAAATGATGCATGAATATTAGCATATAATTTTTTGTGAACATATGTTTTCAACTCTTTGAGTGGATTTCTAAGAGTGAAATTTCTGGTCTTATGGTAACCCTATGTTAAACATTTTGAGAAACTTCCTAACTATTTTCCAGAGCGACTGCACAGTTTATACTCCTTGCTTATTTTGTTCACTGTTGTCTCTCCGGCACTTAGAAAACTGCCTAGTAAATCCCAGTAAGTGTAAATTGAATGAATGAATGAACAAATGAATGAACATAGGTCTAGTACTAATTAACGAGTTCTCACTTTAACAAATTAATGCCAAGCACTTATTTATAAGAAGAGGTTGTAAATAAGGAAGGCATCCCTAATCTCATTCTGATTAGTTAAAGCAGGAAGGAATTTCAAATAGTAACCTACTACTGGGGAGTACACGCCTCTAGGACTAATCCTCATGAACATCATTTTCCTCAAGAACAGAGGAATTATACATCCAAAGTAACTAAGAGTGACACACCACCGCCTTAT
Source organism: Mormoops blainvillei (assembly GCA_004026545.1). Taxonomy (NCBI): domain Eukaryota; kingdom Metazoa; phylum Chordata; class Mammalia; order Chiroptera; family Mormoopidae; genus Mormoops; species Mormoops blainvillei. The sequence continues at coordinate 13,988 of PVJD01006045.1, read as the reverse complement.
TTATAATTAATACTTAGCCGATCAGCTCAGTCATTTAGTGCATATGCCAGTAAAACCAAGGTGATAAGACAAAACCCCATAAAAGGTGGTTTTCTAGTTGTTTATAAAGAGTAGCCAAATATCGCATTCCTTTTCCTAGGCAATTTAACCATGCAGAAGAATAATGCGACTGCAACTACATCAGTAGAAACCAGTGGCTCTACTAAACAAGGTACATTGAGTCCATTGACACTTTCTAAGATCTACCTGTAATCACACAATATTCAGGTATGTGTGTGTGTGTGTATTTAAGGGTAACATTTATTCTGCATACTCTGGATACTTGAGTTAAAAACAGTTCAAAAGCATATTCTTATTTTAAATTCCTAGGAAATTCACTGTGTGCCTCACTTGTTATTTACTCTGTGAAGAGTTATGATGTGTATCTGTGCAACTATCAGACACTGACGTGCTGCAGTATTTTGAACACCAGGCTGGCGGTACTTGTTTCAATGTGAAAAAAAATCAGTGAGCCGCAAGAATCCTAAAGTTATTTAAATCCAAAGTAGCGTTTGTTTTCTTCAGTTATGACAATGATAATATAAACTCACATGGAGAAATATTTTCACTTAATATTTTCATGTTCTTGGCATCTAATTTAAATGAGATTAGGACATTCATCTAGTTTTCTAATGAGGCAGTATAATGAAATGCATTTCAAAGAAAAGCATTTATGAAAGCTATGAATGGATGTTCTTATGATCTTGGTGGAGAGATGTGAGCTCTGTGTAAGTTTAAGGGAGGCTGCAAGGCTGCCCCCATATATTGAATCCTATAAAATATTAAGCACTGAGATCTCTGCTTTACATAATTATCTCATTGAACTTTCACACCATAAATTGTCATAGCCTCAGTTTATAGAAAATGACTGAAGTTTTAGAAGGGTTATTGCCTAAGAATGTTTAGGGAAGAAGTGGCAATGCTGGGATTTAAATCTACAATGTTTCCAGAGCCCAAACTCTTAATTATTAAACTATAACACTTTATTCCAGTACACTTGACCTATATAATCTTGTTCATCAACGTCACCCCAATAAATTTAATTTAAAAAATTTTTAATTGTAATCTTAAAAAAAGCCTCTTTATAAACTTTAGGTTTATTTCAAACATTATTACTATTATCATTACTATTATTATATAGTTTTTATATAATAATAATAATATATGATTATTGTTGAAAGTTTAGATAAAGCATATAAACTAAAGAGTGAAAATAAAGTAATCCAATTGTCTCTGTGTTCATTTGAGGAGGACAGAATCCTTTCTGCCAGTGTAAACCAAAGGAGATTTTACTAAGTACTAAGAGGCTTACAGTACTTTTGTAAAAGGTGAAGAGACAGATTCCAGATTGTACTTTCAGAAATGAATCCCACTGCCATACTACAGGGAACTCTGATTCTTCACAGATTAGAAGTTAGGATTCAAAATCATATCATCACTGCCAGGACTAGAAAACTGCTCCACAATCACACAAGAGAAAAATGGATGTTTCATGTGCAGCTTCATGACAATCACCTTGCAAGTGGCTTGACATTGGGACCCCTGATGATGCTGCAGCAAAAAATCAAGTGCATCTGCAACTATGCTTGGCAGCAGAAATGGCAGGCATAACAAAAGTATAGCTTCTGCCTCACTTGCACATTCCAAGTCTCCTGCAATGACATGGGGCTCGTGGATGTTAATTAGTTACAGAGCGTAAGCGGCAAACGAGTCTAAGAAATGGAATTTCTAACTTTCTAGTCTCTACAGTACAGGAAAGCATTAGAGAAGAGGTTGAAAGACATGTTGAGCACCAGTCATTATGGCCACTAATCCCAACCTGTAACATAACCACTGTGAGTTTTGTTGCTTTTCCTTACTATTTATAAATCAATAAGTTTGTACCTACTTCTCTATAATCTGATTATTTTTTATTAAATAGTTGATTGGTGTTCAATTTTATGGATATACCACAATTGATCTCATAAATCCCTCATTTTGAAAATGCAGATGGTCCTAACATTTTTAATATTACAAATATTATTTCAAGAAGTATTACCGTTGCTAAGTCAATGAATGCATTTATGATATTTTGATATTTTCCTTAGGATAAATTGCTAGAAGTAGACTTCTAAGTATGCAAAACTATACTTCTGTTAAATAGTTTAAACTAATATTTTATCAATTTCTTTTCTAACCAGCAGTGTATACAATTACCTAGTTTCCCCAAAATCTGGCCTGCTCTAGGTCTTTTCATTTTTTAAAGATTACCATGTTCTTAAAGTTTGTAGGTACTTGACTATTAATGAGGTTATTTTTGTTTATATGTCATATATACATTTTTGAAAAATATAGTTTCCCAATTCATTATTAAAATTTAAATCTTGTTTAATTAATTTGTAAGAGATATTTTATTATTATTAACATGTTATTGTTAATATTGTTATTAACCAATTTTTGCATAGACGCAAGAGTTCAATTTTTCTCAATTCCATTTTTAATGGTGTCATTTCAGTATATTTTTGCCCTATGTTTCAAATTTTACAATTCAAAATTCTCTAAAAGAAACTTTTATTTTATAATTAATTTTATATATTTAAGGCATTTAAAATTAAATGAACTCTATGGTGATAAATTAGCTTTAAAAATAACTTCAGTTAGATATAATTCATATACCATAATAGTCACCTTTTTAAAGTTTGTGATTCAGTGGATTTCAGTGTATTCACAGAGTTGTGCAAACATCATCACTATTTAATTCTGGAGCAGTTCCATTGCTCCACAAAGAAACCCCATCTCTTTTAGCAGCCATTCTCCATCCACCCAATCCCTGGAAGCCACTAATTTATTTTTTGTTTCTACTTATTTGTGTTCTGGACATTTCATATAAATGGTATCAGACAATATGTGTCCTTTTGTAACTGGTTTCTTTCATTTAAGACAACTTTTCTCATGGTTAATCCATGCTGTAGTATATTTCAATAATTTACTCCTTTTTATTGTCAAAAATATTCTACTGTATGGATATACCACATTTTGTTTACCATTCATCAACTGAGGTTGCTATTGGCTACCAGGAATAAAGCAACTATGCACATCAGTGTACAATTTTTTTGTGTGAACATGTTTCCAATCCTCTTGGGTAGATACTGTGTAGTGAATTAGTAGATAGATACCTAGTAGGAAGTTTCACACTAATTTGCTAAGTGACTGTGCTATATATTTCTATCAGAAATGAATGAAAGTCCTACTTAGTCCACATTCTCTCTAAATCATGTTATGTTTATTTTTTATAATAACTGTCTTAGGTTGAAGTAGTATGTTATTGTGGGTTTAATTGGCATTTCCCTAATGACTAACATTGCTGAGCATCTTTTCATGTGCTTATTATTTATCTTCTTTGGAGAAATATCCATTCAATTCCTTTGCCCATTTTAAAAATTGGGTTATTTGTTTGCTGTTGACTTATAAAAGTTTTTTGTATTTCCTGGATAAAAGTCCCTCATTATATGTATTTTGGATATTTTCTCCAAATGTGTGGGTTGTCTTTTCACTTTCTTGATGGTTTCTTTGGAAGCACAAGTTTTAATTTTTATGAAGTTCAATTTATCTTTTTTTATTTCATCACTGAGCTTTTGGTGTCATATCTAAGAAATCATTGTCTAACACAAAGTCACTAATAATTTACTATGTTTTCTACTAAAAGGTTTATAATGTTAGCTCTTATATGTAGGTCTATGATCCATTGTGAGTTAATTTTTGATGATGTGAAAAAAAGTCTACCTACATTTCTTTTGTATTTTGGATACCAGTTGTCACAGCCCCATTCTTAAAAAGAATATTCTTTCCCTATGTAATTGTGTTGGTACCCTTGTTAAAACTCACTTGTCCATGAGTGTAAGGGTTTATGTCTGGGTTCTCAATTCTATTCCATTGATCTAATGTCTATCCTTATACCAATACCTCAGTCTGAATTATTATAGAGCTTTGCAGTAAGTTTAAAAATGGGAAGTGTGTGTCCTCCAACTTCTTCTTTTCAAGATTATTTTGGTTATTCTGAGCACCTTATATTTCCATAAGAATTATAGAGTCATTCCATCAATTTCTGCAAAAGAAGCAGCTGGGATTTTTATAAGAATAGCATTATATCTACAGATCAATTTTTTTGACTCATGAATGTGGGATACTTTTCATTTATTAAGGTCTTCTTCAAATTATTTCAACAATGTTTTATAGTTTTCAGGGTTCTAGTCTTACACTTCTTCTTTAGCTATATTCTTAAGTATTTTATTCTTTTCTTGTTATTATAAATAGAGCTGTTTACTTAATTTTATTTTTAAGTGTTAACTGCTAATGTATAGTAACACAGTTTTTAAAATATTGATCTTATGTCCTGCTGTAGTCATTTATTAGCTATAGTAACAAATGGATTCCTTAATATTTTCAAGAGCATGTCCTCTGCAGAAAGAGATAGTTTTACTTCTTCCTTTCCAATATGGATACCTTTTATTTCATTTTCATGCCTAATTTCCCTGGCTAGAACTTCTAGTACAATGTTGACTAGAAATGGCAGGTAGGAGTGGACATCCTTATACTTCCCTATTCTTTAGAGAGAAGCTTTTAGTCTTTCACCATTAGTATGATGTTAGCTGGGGTTTTTCATAGATGCCCCTTATCAGGTTGAGGAAGTTTCCCTGTATTCCTAATTTATTGAATGTTTTTATCTTGAAAGGGTTTTTAAAATCTATTTGTTATTAAAGTCAATACAGGGGTAGGCAAAAGTAGGTTTACAGTTTTGACACAAATAAATAATAAATAATACAAGAATAAACTGTGTTTCACATGCTGACAACTGTAAACCCACTTTTGCCCACTCCTGTATTTATCAACCAGTATTCAAGATTGATAAATAAAGTATTTAATCAAATTATACTATTTCAATTTAGGTTTAAAAATATTGGTGTACCTTGAAGTTCTCTGGGTTTTCCTGATAGCATGTGAATTGACTTTGAAGTCAATTCCAGAAGAAGTAATCCCAAAAACACTTTCATAATGTAGCATTATGGAAATTAGTGGTAACCCTATAAAAACAACCATTCAGTAAAACAATATACTGCTTATTTTACAGGACCATTCTATGTTCTACTACTTACTCTTTAATGTTTGGAGCCAAGAATATTACAAATTCTTTTGCAGAAAACTTATTCAACAAACTAAAATTAAAATATTGTGAGAATAATCATTCTCAGTAATTTCTCATATTAAGCCAAAACTGTCTTCCTGGAACTTACAACACTTACCGTATTTCTGCTCTTAAGAGTAGAGCAAAATTTCATTGTCTTTTCTTGAAGGGAGATGTACTGGATATTAGGAGAATTGGTTATAGAACACCAAGTTAGAATTGCTATTTTTCTAATCCAGCTTTCTTGCAAGAACAGGACTTGGAATTCAAAAGTTGCTGAAAATTTGCATACTGTTTATTTTGTCACATATAAACTTCATGAATATTTGTTCAGTAAGTGAATAAATTAAAATCACAGTGATTTACAAAGCATTTGATCAATATATCCTCTATAGGGAACTTCTCAGAGTAAAGTAGTAGTGTTGAAATTGTCTGATGTTTAAAAATTGGCATAGCACATCTAAGCTCCTATTTCAAACGTGTCAGTCCCGATACAACCTACTTACGAGATATTATACAGTTTCATTTAGTCACTAAAAAGCTAAATTGTTGTTTTATTCCTACTCTGTCCATCATTGTTCCCAGTTCTGAGGATGTAATGGGTGAAAACTTGGAGATCTGGCTGCCATGAAGTTTGTACTCTAGCATGGGGAAGATAGACTGAAAACACATTAACAAAAAAGCAAAAGGTACAAAGTTTCAGTTATAAAAAGATAAGTCATGGGAATGTAATGACAGTATAGGGAATATAACCAATAATACTATAATAACTTTCTAAGGTGACAGACGGTAACTAGATTTATCATAGAGATAATTTTTAATGTATATAAATATCAAATCAGGTGATACATACCTGAAATAGGATATTGTATCTTAATTACATGTCAATTTAAAAAATTACTTTTTCAGAGAGGGGCTATGGCTATTGTGGTATTCTAATATGATTTAAAACAACTAGAACCTCCTCAATGAGCAGAAATTGTAGACTATTGTCTCAAAAATTTTAGAAAGGTCGACGGGGTGCTGTGTGAGGCTATTCATCCCTTCTTGCCTCTTGAGAAAGGAGTATTGTTACTTTTTAAGGATTTGTGGGTCTCGATTGTTTTACTTTAGAATGAAATGCCAATTTGAGAAAAGCTTTGACACAAGGTAATAAGGCTGAGTTGTAACTTGTTCATATATCAACTAATCCTAATCCAGAGGATGATGATGATGATTTGTATTTGCATAGTGTTTGACAGGTCTCTGTGCACTTTCAGATTCACAGGGATTTTGTTTTGGGGGGGGCTTTTTTGAGCCTCCAGTCAATCCTTTGGTAAAACAAAAACACAATATTTTTTCTAACATTAGAAAAGTAAAACTAAATTCAAAGAGCCTGAGTAAGTATTACATCACACAGCTGGCAAATGATAGAACTTAGGCCACGACTAAGGTTTTCTACCTAATTTGACTAACACGCTCAAACTTTTGTTATTTTCAGTTGGTTATTTGAATTAACCAGTTATCGATATTGGGGCGCTGACTTCTGGCATAAATTCTTAGGAACCCTTTTTGGTTTTACGGAGTATGTACAGAAGAGGGATTCTCTTGGTGTGGTCCCTAGGCCAACAGCATCAGTGCCTGGGAACCTGCTGGAAGTGCAAGGTCTCAGACCACACTTCAGGCTTATTGAATCAGAAACTCTGGAAGTAGACCCAGAATTTTTATGTTAACAAGCCTTCCAGGTAATGCTGGTACATACTAAGGTTTGAAATCACTAATTTAAAAGATAAGTAATGGCTACTTCCATATCCTTGTTTTTTAACTAAAAATAAATATGTTTTAAACTTTAACTTCATTTATACACACACATATTATATAGATTAAAATTTACAAGTGTGTATAAGTATGACCATATCATTTACAGTGTTTTTAGTGCAGCCTTCAGGAAAAAATGTCCTCAAAATAATGGCAAGAATTTAAAAGTAATAGCATCTACCTTTGCAAGCAGGGAATGCAAAGCAGGGAAATATGTTTCTTACATATTTCTCATAGAAATGTGAATTTAAATGTTATTACATATAGTAGAACTCTCTTCCTTGGGAATAAGACTATATCAATGAGATCTCAGTATGTATATAAATATTACAAGGAGGTTTACTACAAAATGCGCTGTGCACCACTACAGCGTGTGCCAAAGCATGAGAGAGGCCCCATAGTGGTGAGTAATGAAAAGTAAAGTGAATTCCCATGACTAAGGAAACAGTTGGATAAATTATAGGATATTGTCACATTGAAAAACTTATTTTCATTTTAAATAACTAATTAAAGGTACCCAGTTGAACTGTAGGAATCTCATTTATTATAGTTGGGTAAGAACTGCACCTTTTAAGAAAATAGACAATGTCAGAACAACACCTATTTAGCTACACACATCTTTTTATGTGCTTATTTAATTACATGAGAGAGGAGAAGAATTTGACAAGATGCATACAAAGTTCTTAAATGCCATAATTATTAGGGGCAAGAATTGGTTGCTAATGTGAATGGAAAAATAAGTAAAGGCCATACTTTTTCTGACATGTTTTTATCAAGTACAGCTGCCAGGCTGAATAGCCCTTCAACCTCATCGCGCCCACTCACTGTATAAGCATCTCATGAGGTTAGATGAGAAGAAACAGCATACTGCAAAAGTTACAAACTAAATTCCACAACCTTAAGGCCTTCTTTCAAATTTAGTCTCTACTACCAATGGCTATATGGCCTAAGAAAGACTACTTCAGCTCTTTGGCGCTCACTTTTCAAACCCGTAAAATGGGAAAATAATAGCACCTATCTCACAAGTTTGTTCTGAGAATTAAGTGGGTTAATGTATGTAAAATGCTTAGAATTATGCCTGTCACTGTTCTAAAAGAGTTATTATCTGAGTTACTATAACAATTAGCTTACAGAGTACTTAGTTTTATAAAAGGTCTGTCTGGAAAAAACCCAGCCGTTGTTAATATAATGAGAATGGTTTGCGCTACATCAATGTAACCTGACAGCCAGGGTGTGTAAACTGGAATGCACAAGCGTGAACAATGAAGACTTCACTGTACTAGTCCGTAGGGACAGTAGATGCTGATGAATGAGCATGTGTACTATATGTCTGTCACATTCAAAATGACCGAGCATGTAGAGCAACAAATCTGCATCAAATTTTGCATTAAGCTTGAGCATCCCTCTGCAGAAACTACTTGGATGATTCAGAAGGCTGCAGCTATGGGCAACTGGTGATTGGCAGCTTCATCACGACAATGTGCCCGGTCATACATCACATCTCATGCAGAACTTTTTGGCAAAACATCAAATCACCCAGGTGACTCAGCCCCCTTACAGCCCACATCTGGCACTTTGCAACTTCTGGCTTTTCCCTAAACTAAAATCACTTTTGAAAGGAAAGAGATTTCAGACCATCGATGAGATTCAGGAAAAATATGATGGGGAAGCTGATGGTGACTGGGAGAACTGTGTGAGGTCCCAACGTGCCTACTTTGAAGGGGACTGAGGTGTCACTGGCCCTATGTACAATGTTTCTTGTATCTTTTATCTTCTTTAATAAATGTCTTTATTTTTCATATTACATGGCTGTATACTTTCTGGACAAACCTCATAACAGCAAATATAAATTATCATTATTAAATAACATGTATAAAATATATAACAGATTGACACAAAGCTGGTGCTCAAAAGTTAGTGTCTGTTCCTAAGATACAAATGACAATGTTTATCCTTCTTGAAGGACATATTCCACTCACTCTTCCTTCTAATCCCCTTTTTCCCAATTTCCCTGGGAAGAACCGTTTATTAGTTTCAACTATACCCTGGTATTCCTGAGACAAGTAAGTAAAGGCTTCTATTGCTGACATCTAAAGGGAAAAAATAGGGTTTACAAATGATATATTACCCACTCAGCAAATATTTATTTAGTGATTATCACTGGTGGCACAGTGCAAGAGACTTAGAAAAGAACTGGGACAAAGGAAGTATAGTTCTCGATCTACCAGAAATAAGCACATTATTTGATCTAAGTTATATGGGCTACAAAAATGAAATAGAGAATAAGAAGAAAGCACACAAAGTTTAAGAAGAGGAAAAGAAGAAGAAAATAGGCGGAGGCCAGATCAAGAAGAGATTTCACAGGCCACAGTCAAGGTGTTCGATGTGTCTAAAGCACAATGGGAAGGCACTTGGAGCAACACAGTCAGAATTGCCTTTTAAGCAGTTAAGAATGATGGACTGGAGACATGCCCTCCCGAAATTACACTGAAATGATAATAGAACAATAAAAATCTTGAAACCCAACGGACAAAAGAGAATAGAAGAGGGCATAGGAAATGTCAAAAGACCAAAAGCTTCAGTAGGTTTAGAAAATGGAAGCTGATGAAGGAGTAGAGACAGCTGAGCAGAGGGACCTAAACCTTCAGAGCAACGGTCCCCAGCCTTTTGGGCACCAGGGACCAGTTTTGTGAAAGACAATTTTTCTATGGACTGGGGCAGGGGTTGGGGGGGATTTCAGGGTGATTCAAGTGCATGATATTCAAGCTTACCCCCTGCTGTGCGGACCCGTCCCTAACAGGCTTGAACCAGTACCGGTCTGTGGCCTGGAGGCTGGGGATGCCTGTTCTGGAGGGAGACAGCAATGAGAAGTTAGTGTTTCACCTCCAGAGCCTTAGAAAAGCCAGAAAGGAGGTAACTTGTACTGATTCTCCAGACATAGGGTGTGGTGAAAGGCTAGAAGAGGTGGAGCTAGAGTTGATATAAATTCTTAAGATATCTTGAGGCTCAAGTCTCCACTCCCACAACTCTTTGGTCTAATCAGTACCTTTCCCCAAACTTGCAAATAAGAGTTTATACCTGAAGATATAAAACTAGAAAGGCTCCAACCCAAGACACCAAAACAATAAGAGAGCAGAATGAGGCCCCAGATCGAAAATGGAGAACTAAGTAAAAGCAGACAGATTTTAATTACTACACCTCATCCATAATGAAAGATTACATAGTCCCTCTCTGATATTTGGAGGTGCTCCAATTCAAAATACCCTGAATCACCCTTCAGTGAAGTCCACTGGTTAAAAGCCTTAATAATGTACTTAGAGCTTCAACTCCATATTACACTGCTCTTAAATATAAGTGGAGAGCATTTATAGTTAATCATTTATATCAGCAGACAATTGAGATAATCCTACAGCATGAAGAACAACAACTAAACAAAAAAAAATTAAAAGGAAGTTATTCAGAGGGAAAAAAACACAAAACAGAAGCAGGGAGGAAAAGTTAAAAATACATTATTAATATGGTTAGAGAAATAAGCACAGACTGTATATCTATAAAATAAGAAACAAAAAAAATCAATAAACAAGAACGTATTCATATTTTAAAACTCTAATAGCTAATAGCTGAAATTGTAGTAATATTACTAATAGAAGACTCAGGAGAGAATGTCAAAGAAATCTCCCCAAAATTAGAGTACAGGGAGTAGGGGGTGATAGAGATGGAAATAGAAGAGAAATTGGAGATTCAATCCTGGCAGTCAAAAATCCAATGCAAATGAGTTCCAGGGAGGGATTACACAGAAAAATGTAAGGCAGAGAATTATTGAAGGAATAATCCAATAGAATTTCTCAAAATTTAGCAACTCTGTTTGAAATGCCCAATGAGCACCTGTCAGGGTGAAGGAACAAAGTGAACACAGTGGAAAAAGACATAAAACCTTCAGAGTAATGAATCAGGTTGACTAAAAAGGTCTAAAGTCATAACATAACTAAACTTCTCAGTAGCAACATCCATCCATGCAAATCAGAAATCTGGTCATCATCGTCACCAGCTGGAAGTACATGGCGATGGCATTTTTCTGATTTAAGGAACATAGGAGCAGGCCAAAATGTGTACAAGAAGTTAGAATCGGGCTCTTATGAAACCGAGCTAACTATAGAACACAGAGAAGGAAGGCAAGGATTCTCATTTTTAGCTGTTAAAATTTAATATTGCTCTTCATCGGAACCAAGCTCAGCTGTTTCGCGTTTTCCTTATTTACCCACCCTGTTAGTTCTTGTCTTGGGGGTTAATACTTGAAATTATGGTCTCAGAAACAATTCCCAAACTCCATACTTGAGGGATATCTCTGCGTAAGGAGATAAATCCCTCCCCTCCATATATTGAAAGGGGCAGGGGCACAGGAAGGAGAAAAAGAAAGAATTGGAAGAGGATTGAGCAAGCAGGGAAATCAATGTTCAAAGTTACCACTCAAGAGGCTAGGGTAGCTCACAAGGGAATTCCCTTAGGTTCTTTCCCTCCAAACCAATTCTTCCTCTACTTAACCCAGAGGTCATCAGAAGGAGGCTGTGACAAAAACCCTATGGCCTACGTTTTTCGACTATCAATGCCTCATATAGCACTTTGCACAGCAGATGGTGCTCAGTAAACGTAAGTCTAACATGCCGTCCCTCTCTATACTGTTTAGCAACTTCCAAGTGTGGGTGGGAAGGTATATGCAAATCTGCACTGTGTGGCTTACTTGTTAGGTTCTTGCTAGTTGAAATAACTGGCATTTTTTTAAGATTATGGATTGGAATTCTTGTCATCTTATTCTTTATTACTGAAAAAAAAAATGACCTTGAATACAGTTTCCATTTTTCCTAAAGCTCTGACCTGAGCTGTTAATAAGTAATAAGAAAAACTGCTTTCAATCACCCACTAATGAGCTATGAGATGGTCTAAAGAAAAAAGGAAAAAAATCAAAACCTCATGGTATTAATTTTAGATGAAATTCAAAATATTTCAAATAAGTTCAGAAAAATTAATGAATATCCACATGAAATTAAGTCTGCTTGTTGTGGAAACAGCAGTAAGAGTAGCAACAGGCCAGGAACAGCATAAACAAATACCAGGAAACTTGTTTTCAATGTGTTTACTTAATATTTAATACTGAAATCAAACATAAGAGGGTCATATTAGACCTTCTGCATTACTCCACTTAAGCAATTAAGAGTCTGTAAGTAGTAGAAGGTACTCTTTTGGTCCTGCCACACAAGAGTTTGCTCATACAGCAAACTTAGAGCACGGCACTGCATCGCAGGTGGTTTTATGTGGGACAGTCTAGATTGTGGAGGACTGGAAAGTAGAGACAATTGGAAAGGGCCTTCTTAAGGTGTGTTACTTCACTTCAAACATACAGCAGACATTTAATGTTTTTTTAATTGACAGTCAATCTGATCTAAAAACCATCCAAATCAATGTGCAGAAAAACAAAAGCAAATGAAGACTGTAGATCTTAGTTTGTCTTAATTCATGATAAAAACAGTCCTAGTTACCAACTGTCGTATGAATGAGATCCAAATGATTCAACTAATAAATGCTTACCTACTGAGATGCTATGCCTAATATTTATACTAAGCTTTACCACAGTGTCCTTACAGAGGAAATAACTTATCATAAACTTTCAGGCAGTTTAAAATAAGCATGCCTATTTTACTAATAAAAATATGCTAACAAGTTCAGGAAATTCCACATCAAAAATGAAGAATCCTCATCTAATTTAATCTTAAATCAATCGTCAGGTTATAATATAGGATCAAACACTGCCTGAAGACAATTTTAAAACAATGTAAATGCATTTACTGTAACCTTGTGGTACATGTATATTAACATTATTTTGTAGCTTTAGCTCCATAAATAATTTGCACCCATTTACATTAAAAAATTATAAGAACAGGAAAGTCCAAGACCCTCATTTTACAGACTGAGATAGAGACCTGACAGTAATTTCTACAAGGTTAAGCAGCGGTATGTGTGATAGATTTTAATTTAACCCTCCTCCCCTTTACCACCCATGCCTTGCCTTTTAAATATTTAACTCACTTGCAAAACTGACAAAGGGTGTCAAGTTGTGCATTCTCAATCGCCAATTAAGGATTAATGGACAGAATTCAGGCTACTAATACAAATAACGCATTTCGTTTTGTGATCTCCTAAGAGGGTTAAAAAATCAAAGGCAATCAATTTAAATTTGCCTATTCAGTGCATTTATGCATAAAGAAAAAACTGAACTGGGTAAAAGGTAAATGTACCTTATGGTGAATTTCACTACCAGTATAAATATAAAGATCTCTCGGGTTAAATACTCTGTCTAAACCATTATCGTTAGAAATCATTTTAAAATGCTTTCCAGGGACATCTTCTTCCTATGGACTTCTGCTTTGATTATTCGTCTATACGCTTTTAAAATTTAACTTTTTGCATTTGTCTTCAGTTGACATGACGTTTCATTAAAGTACACGGGGAGAGAACACCCATCTGTAGTAAAGTTGCAGGGACTAGAGGGTTGTGGAGGGGGTGGGCTGAGTCACGAAAAGTTCAGAAAAAACCGAGATCTCTCCGCGCCGCTGCGCACCACGATGACTACCCGGGGGCTCGGCAGGGCGACCCCGCACAGGTGCCAGCCGCCTCCGCCCCGCCGCGGGTACCAGCCAGGTCTCCAGCTGACTGCGGAAAGGGCGCTGTGCGTTCCGTCGCGAGTCGTCCGGACCCGCGCCGGGCTGCGATTGGATGCGCCGCGTCAGGCACCCGCCAGAAACACAAAAGCGCTGGGAAGGGGAGGGGGCCGTTCTTGCGAGTCAAGGGCTTTGGCTTCATTCCGTCTCCCCTGTCTCCTCCGCACTCCATGCCGGAGTTCTCTCGGCAGCTCGCCTCGGCTCGCTTGCGCGGCCGGGAGTTGGCGCAAACCTCGCCGTCGCTGCCGCCGCCGCCTCGCGTGGGTTCCCGCCTGGCC
>PVJD01006044.1:16427-104816 GCA_004026545.1 Mormoops blainvillei | reverse complement strand
GACTGGCCAGTGCTGGGAAAGCAGGGCTCCCTGAGCGCTTACTCAGCGATATTCTTCATTAAGGATAAAACTCCAGGAAAAGCATCCCCAAAAATGTTGGGCAGACAACCAAACCAGAAACTCCGTGAAGCTCTGATAGACATATCTAGCTGAATTTGGCCCAAGACCAGGCCTTCTGACAGTGACCTGGAATACAGAATAGCTTTCCCGTCTCCCCATTGATTGGAATGCTGTCTGTGTCTCTAGCTCACTGGCATGGCTGTTTGTGCGTGACGTAAACAGGGAATGGGTTTGCACTTCTGCACATCAGCTGTAAAAGGACAGTTAGGCAGCAAGGATGTCGAAGAGTGACGTCAGTGATAAGTTTCCACCAGGGAGGAGTCATTTAAAGTTGCCACTGCTTGACTTTTCTTCTCTGTCCTTTTTGTCTCTGTGACTGGTCGGTCAGTCTGTTAGTCAGTTGGTCAGTTTGTACTCCTGCTTTCATTCTCTCGTTGTCTTTGTGGTGCTTAATGTTTCCGTAGTTCTTCACTTCTGTTTGCACCATTCTGTGGAAAATAAATTTACTCAAGTAAATCCCTGCCCCAAATCCAGCTGCCCCACTCCTTAAATTCACACTCTGTTCCAAACATGCAAAAAGCTATGGGGGACTATAAACGAGCCTACAGCAATTCCGTCCCCCACAGAAACCTCAGGGTTCCTGAATCTGGTAATGTCTGAAAAAGTGGGAAGGAAGATACAGTAGAGTTGTTTTGAACACCTAATAGCAAGCTAGAGGGAATCCCTTCCTGAGAGTAGGAGGAATGCCTGGGAAATAAGCAGACAGCACCTGGGTCCTACTTGATGGTACAAGGCTAAGTTGGTCGGCCTGAAAAACTTCTGGTTAGAATGGTTTGAAAATAACTCAATAGCTGGGTTGTCTTCCCATTATGAGCTGAATTTTATCAGACAAGATGGGAAAATATTCTTAAGACGCACGTTACAATGGGTGCTGAAAAATATCCAACGCCTAAGAGTAAACCTAACGACAACAAAAAGATCTCAAATCTCTGCAGAAAAACTATTAAATTTCATAAAGAGGAATTAAAGAAAACTTAGCAAATGGGAAAATGTGTCATGTTCATGAATTGGAAAACTTGATATTATAAAGATGTCATTTCTTTTCAAACTGACTCATAGATAATACAACCCCAATTAAAACTCCAGATTGAGCTTTAATCCAGGTGAGGATGGCAGGGGAAAAGGGAGCCGCCCAACAGGACCCGCATGGCCAGTAGGATGACCCTGGGTGGGGGACCCCAAGGCTTCAGCCCAGCTGGGCAGCTCTGACATCAGGAGAGGCGGGAACGTGGTTCCAGACCAGTGCCAGTCGCAGACGCCATGCTCTCGGCACAGGTGTTAGCACCAGGAGGAGTGATGGTGTGACTTCGTTGCTTTGCAGTTGATGATGATGACTCAGCAAGGGCAAGGTGGAGGGAGGTGGAGCAGAGGATGAGGGTCTGCCTTTTCCTCTTCGGTAGAAACCCATCTGCCCAGGGAAAGAGGTGTTCACCCAAACAGAAGGTTTCTAACTGTGCCCCTCCCCCAATAGGCTTGTCCTTGGTTGGGGGGTGGGGGCAGTGCAAAGAGGCAGGGACTGCTATTTCTGAGAATTATCTCATTTCCCTTGGCTGCTGCCTGCTCAGGGGGAATGAGGTTCTCACCGCCTCTCAGTACCTTCCCCAAGGGGAAGACGCTGGGGGCAGGGGCGGGCCATGGGGGACTTTTTCCCTGGCAGCTGTCTGTCGTCAAGGCCTTGGTCTATCTTTTCAGCTTTCTTCAAGCCTGGCAATAGTCCAGAGACATGAATGGAACCAAAGTGAACGCCCTCACTGATCTTTCTGGCCCCCAGCTTTCTTGAATAAGAGCAACTGACGTTTCGGGGCTCAGTGTCGTGGTGCAGGGCAAGCTAGGGCCCAAAGGCATTTCAGACCTAAGTGATGAAGTGAGGCCCCTAGACCTGCACTATCTAATGGAACTTTCTGCAATAATTAAAATGTCCCATATGCACTGTCTATGAAATAGCCACTAGCCTCCAGTGCCTGTTGGGCACTTGAAATATGGCTAATGCGGCTGAGGAATTGATCTTTAAATTTTACTTATTTTAACTCAAATTTCTCTAGCTGCACATGGCCAGCAGCTGCTGTGCCGGGCAGTGCAACTCTGGGCACTACGTCCTCCCTGTGCCATTGTCAGTGTCTGCTGCCCTCTGTCTGTCCTGGCTTCTTCCGCCCAACTGCTGTGGCGTCCTGAAGCCGAATGGTTTCTTTCATGCTCCCTGCTCTGTCTCCGGCTGGCCATTTTCCACCAGTAATCAACTCATAGTAATGGAAGCCTTCTTGACAGGGTAAGACAGCCTCCGGCCCCGGGGTCCGTGTTGTGGATTTTCTCCTGAGTGGGTCAGTCCTCCCCGTCGCCCCTGGACCCCCCCAGTCCTTGTAAGCTGCAAGTGCTGAGCTTCCTCCCTGCGTGCCCTTTCTCGCCTCCGTCCCGAACGGGCCCTAAGGAAGGCAGAGGGTGCGCTGGCGGGTGTGGTCTGGAGCTGGTCTAGCTGCTGTGGCTGAACGGACCCTGACTAGGGCTCCCAATTAGCATTTTGGCGCCTTAGTGAAACTTAAATCTGAGTGCGCTAAGCCCCTGCCGGGTTCTTACCTGACCCTTTCCCGGGATGCAGAACCCGTCCATGCGCGCCCCAATTGCTGGACAGAGACTTGCCGCCTGATAGCTTTGAGGCCCCTTCCAAAGGGGGCCCCCGACTCCCCGCCAGGCAGCCCGTGCACCTGGCCCCCTCGCCCTGCCCACTGGCCTCTCCTGCCAGGCTCCAGCCTGCCTCGCAACAAAACTTCCAAATTGTCTGCGGCCCTGACTCCTGCCACCTGCCCTTGGACATGGGGGCTTTGGCCAATATCTTTCCAGTGTCAGCTAACAATGGGGTAGTTACAAGTCAGCTGACACCTATTTTCTCAGCCCCGGGGGCTTTTTTTTGGAGCCCCTGTTGTCCCCGAGGAAAGAGGATAGGAAACCTTGGCTGCTTCTCAGAGGGCAGAGAGACAGAAAGAGAGTGAGGTTGGCAGCCACGGCAATGCTGACAGACACCTTCAGGCTGTCGTCCCAAGGAGGCCATCGATGGCCCCGCTGCCCTTCCCTGGGCTGGGAGCAAGGGGCTGGCCATAGCTGGAAGGGAGCCGGGCTAATGATACACTACGGATCCACCAGAGTCGCTCAGGACCTTTGTTGGGGCCACATTATTGGGACCGCAGCACCAGGCACAGCCTCGCTCTGTCTCACCGACAGGTGCCGCAGCGGAGCTGTGAGGAGGGGGAGGCTCTGAATGGCCCTCGTAGTGGTCAGTCCTGTGGAGCGCCTGAGCCAAGGCCAGTCCCTCTGCATCTTGAAAGTCTCAGCCTGGGAGTCTGCACTACTGGCCTTGGACTTCCCGCACACAAAGGCAGCCTTCTTCTTTCTATTGGGTCTTTGGAGTGTGGGGAATCCCAGGGTTTCCAGTGGCCCCAGAGTAGTCCTTTGTCCTTGCCCTGTGTTGTTCTTAGGGAAGGATTGCTGCCCTGACTACGCGAGCAGCATATGGGGACACTCAGAGGGTGTGGTGAAGATGGAAGAAGTCGTCACCACGTACCTTCTCTTCCCTGGGCTTGTGGAGAGAGGGACAGGTGAGGGCCGGCTGTAACTGCACACCCACGACAGGCAGCAGGAAGGCTGGAGTGCGGAGCGGGAGCACAGGCAGCCCTCAGGGAGGGCACGTTTCTCTGCAAAGAAACTCTGAGGCCCAACTCCTCCGTCTACTCTGTCAGCTTTATCCATGTCTAGAACCTTCTTTCCTTAAAGACCCAGCATCTGGTTTCCCTGTGGCAGACAGCTTTCCTCCCATGACCTGACAAAGTCGTGGCCTGCCTCCTCCAGGCAGCTCGGGGTTCTCCAGGGGCCCACACGCCCCACACAGATATGAAGGGAGCTTCTGAGGCTGAGGGCCCCAATTGTTCAGGGAAGGACTCACTATTCCAGGCATTTTCTTGTCCTGGGAAAGGGACAAGAGTCCTGACACTCACCAGGCAGGTGGAGAAGCTGGGAGAGCATCTAGCAGATGATTCAAGCCCCAATTCAAGAGGCAGATTCACTTGTCTGACCAGGAAAGAGCAACCGTTTTTCATCAACTGCGAGCCCAGCCCACTTTCCCGCTCAGGCCAGGGAGCCATACTTGGACCACGATCTTCATTCACTTCCAACATGTGTCCTCTGTCCCCCAAAGAAGGCCGGTGCGGGGCCTGCCAAAGGGTAGATTCCGAAATATCTCCATCTCTGACAGAAAGAGAGGCACGGGAGAAGGGGATGCACGCACCTGTGTTAGACAAGCCACTGATGAGCAAAGGGGGGAGGGCAAGTGCCTGCTGCCAAGGCCCCGAGTGAGCCCACAGGGCCTGGGGCAGCCTGGGCAGGTGGAGCGAGAAGAAGGGCGGGGCCAGAGTTCCTCTAAATGCACCAGAGCAGCAGCTGAGGGACCGGAAGACCCTGCAGGCAAGATCTCATAGGCCCGGGCTCCCTCCACGGGGCAGGGATGGCGACTCCGACCCCCACGAACGCCACATGAGTGGTTAAGGGGAATTTTCCTTAGAACCAGTAAAGGACCAGGAGAAGGAAGGAGGAAGCGAGGGGGCCATCAGGAGAGGATGCACCCCGGGGCCATTGCTTCCTCTTGAAAGCTGAGGATCTTTTAGAGACTTGGTATGTTTTTACCAGACAATTACATTACCTGCTAAAATCTACTTTCTCTCCAACTGTACCTCTAGCTCTAACTGTACCCTTCGTCAATAATTCCCCCTTCTCCTAGTTGTTTTTTTTTTTAAGATTTTATTTACTTTATTTTTAGACAGAGGGGAAGGGAGGAAGAAAGAGAGGGAGAGGTACATCAATGTGTGGTTGCCTCTTGCATGCCCCCCACTGGGGACCCTGCCCACAACCCAGGCATGTGCCCTGACTGGGGAATCAAAGCGGCGACCCTTTGGTTCGCAGGCTGACATCCAATCCACTGAGCCACACCAGCCAGGGTCCCCTTCTCCTAGTTTTAAGTGAGCTGTATGTTTCTCCTTGGTGCGGTCATTCTTGTGAGGTTTTCTGTCTTCACAAAGCAAATTTTACTTCATTTCTTTGCTTGATCATCTACTGCTCCAGAGTCCACAAAGGGAGAAAATCCCGGGGGATTGAGAAGCAGGAAGCCTAGCTCCCGCCTGAGCATCACCCGGAATGAGTTGAGTGTGGACAGGCAGCGTATGTAGTTCTTACGTGCACTGTTCTTTCCATTCTTCAGTTTCTCCGGGAAGCAGGAAGACTGGCCTAGCTGCCTGTGGTGAGACCAAGTGCGATCATGCCTGCCTTAGTCCGTTTGGGCCACTGTAACAAATATCACAGACCGAGTAGCATGTGAAAAACAAAATTGTGTTTCTCACAGTTCTGGAGGCAGGAAGTCCAAGATCAAGGCACCAGCACGGTTGCATTCTCTGGGGTGAGCCCTCTTCCAGGTTCATAGCTGGCACCTCCTTGCTGGGTCCTCGCAGGGCGGAAGGGGCAAGAGAGGTCTGTGAAATCTCTTTTATAAGAACGTCAACCCCATCTTGAAAGCTTCACCCTTATGAAGCAATCACCTCTCAACGGCCCTACCTCCTAACTCCTCTGGAATTACGTAAGGATTCTAGCATGCGAATTTGGGGATAAACAAGTATTCAGACCACGACAATGTCTGAAAAGTCACTGAGGCCTCTGGGTACAGGGCTGTCCCAACAGAATGACAGAACGTGTACCGTGTACAGCTCCTCAGCCTGGGGGTGTGCATCTAGTTCTCCACCTCAGAACAAAAGGAAGTTTACTTTCTGCCTTATCCTATCCTTCATGTTCATTTCCCTTTTAAAATCAGTACTTTTGCAGTCCTGGTGTTCTGGCGCCTCTTGTCCAGAGCTCATGTATTCTACACCTTCATCCAGATTTCTGCCTCACACTGTAATATCATTTCAAGGCTCATCTTCCTGCATCCTTAAAGTTTGATTGTGGTAAGACACAGCGTAAACCAAGCGACTCATTTCTAAAACTATCTTGCCCTGTTCTGTGACCAGTGTCACGCACTATTGGGCTTCACAAGATTTGACCCCAGTTTTTCACCATTTCTTCTCTTTCTCTGTCTCTAGGCCTTGTCATTCTCCCTATTATTTATTTCAAGAAGTCTTTGCCCGTATGCTGTTTGGCTAGTGTTTTCTGCAGCCTAAAGTTGTGGGTCGACAGCCCACATGTATTGTATTAAGCTTTCAACGTGTTTGGTACCAGGGACCCAGTGTTGACCGCAAGCAGGCTGGGGAGCCCTAGAGTTGTCGCTTTGCCATTTGAAGAACAGACTTCCCTGAGCCTGGCCCACTCTTGGATCTTATAGAGTCCCCAGCTCACCCTATCATTCATCCCTAGAAAACCTGCTATTCAACCTGGTACTCCTAGCAATGGATAAAAACATTAACCGATTCTGTATCAATTCCTAAAGTTAAGTAACGTTCAGAAGAAAGGAGGGAAGGAAGTAGTATATATTGTGTCTGTGAAGAATCAGACATCTTCCATTCATTATCTCAATCTGTAAGACAAGTAAAATGGTCTTCAGGAAACTGAAGGCCAGAGAAAAAACCTAAATAATGTGGCCAGAATCAAAGAGCTGGATTTTTTGTGGTTGGTGTTTTTGGAGGTTTTAATGCAGGTTTAGGTGATTCAAAAGCCAAGCTATTTAAACTATAGCCCCATTGAAACAACAAATGTGAACAAACTGAGATGTTGTTGTGTCCTTAGTGGGTCTTCAGCAAGTATAAGCAAATCAGAGACTAAATGAAAACAAGCTGTTCTCAAGTACCAACTCTGTGGAAATTAATAATCCTAGCCACACCATACTTACATCCCTCTGCTTCTACCTCTCATTCACTCCTTCTGTCTTTGGCTCATATGCTCCCCTGAATTGGTCTGCACCTTCTGGATTTCCTTTCCAAATCTGAAGTGACAGGTACTTTCAGGAGATGGGACAGTCACCTGATCGGTGGGCTCAGGAAAGTGAAATGATAGCCTAATACACCCTGCCTCCATGCACACACACGTGCACACACGCACACACACATGCCCATGTACACACGTGCACCCACAAGGGGAGATTTTCAAGTGGCAGAGACAAAAAATAGATTACCGAGCTCCTTGAAATGGCTTCATATGCATTTTTTTGTGCCATGAGAGGCATTCAGTGAAAGTTTCATGTAGCCATAAAAGGACGACTGAGAATTATAGACCTGGAGTACACGGAAAAGAGAGTCAGGACACTAATGTTAGAAAACATCACTAAGGCCATTGATCTTTCATCGCCGCAGAAAGCTCAACACGTTCCTGCTTTCTGCCATAAGAGATTCCCTATTTCTGGAGGCAGCTCTGTCGGGAGTGCTCCTTTGCACTGAGTTGAACGTGCTCCTCTGTAATTTCCCCTCATTAGCACTACTTTTTCCATCTTTTCTTTCTCTAGCTATTGAGCACCTCGATGATGATGTTGGAACATGGTGCTGTCTTTACAGGGCTCTTGGGGTCCTGCAGGAAATGATAGAGAGGCTGCAGAATGGGGCAAGGGCCACCCTGGGGGATGGGTTACCACAGAGAGAGCCATGGGGGAAGGGGCACTGGTTCGAGAGAAGGTAGTCAGGAAGGTGCCGGTTAAACGGGGCCCCGGAGGTTGAACGGGAACCAGAGGAGAGCAAAGGCCTTGAGGCACAGGTGAGCACAGCTCTTCCTGGGCACTGAGAGCAGCGAGTGAAGAGCAGGCGTGGGCAGGGCCAGAGTGCGCAGGCCCTTGGGGCCTGTCAGGAGCGCGGGTTTACTCCGACTGCACTCAGAAGCCACAGGGAGCATGGGCCTTATATGGGACATCATACAACCTGATTATGGTTTTGAGCCAACGTGCTGACTGCTGGTGACGAATGGACAGTGTGGTGATAGGGGAGCAGTTAAAGCCCTCAGGTGACAGCAGTAGACATGGGGAGAGGTGGGCAGAGCTGTGACGCTATCCGGTGTTGAAGTGGATGTGAGGGTGAGGAAGAAGAATCAGAATCGAGGAAAGCTCTGGATAGTCCTTGAGCAGGACTAGCTCTTACCCATCTTTATGTTCCTCCGGACCCAACACAGCAGCACCTGCAGCATCAGGCGCTTTGTAAATGTCACCGGAAGGGGAGCAAACCAAAGCTAGCCGCCACAGACAGCATCCCCTGGTGGCCCCTCCCACTCAGTCCTAAATGCCACTCTGCCTCCTGCATACAGTGGTGCCCTGCAGGTTCCCAAACACCCCCTAGAGGGCAGAACCATGGATTTAGGCTAAGGTAGGACTTCATTCAGCCTCTCATTCAATTTTCCTTGAAGCCTATTTGTCCCTACTCTTAAGAAACCAGTGTCTCTCACCATCAGTGGAACCCCCTAGACCCAGAAACTCAGCACATATACATGTCACATTCCAATGAGTAGGGAAGGGAAGGAGAAGGAGGGGAGGCTGTCAGGGGATGACAGGGACAAACTCAGCCCACCCCCCCAGCCAGCAGCTTCAGCCTGAGTCAAGAGCTGCTCACTGCGTGGGGCAGAGCTCCCGCCTGTTTCTCAGCAGCCTGATTGGTGAGTGGGCATTACTCTGATTATTATTTATTTGTGCAGTGCCCACAGGGTACCTGTTGGAGCAGTGCACGCAGACAGGCATAAATGGGCTTCGTCATGGGGCCTCCTGCCTGCTCTTGTACCCAGGGATTTGCATATTGTTGCAATACTGTGACAGGTTTCTTTCATGCCTGGCGCATGAGAGCTTAAAAGTCACTATGAATGATAAAAAATAATTATATGCCTTGCATAAAGCCTTGTGTGGGAAGGGTAGTATTAGCTATTACATTTAATTATTTAATGTGGAAAATTATCCACAGTGTATAAAGAAGCCTGGTGGAAGGTACACTACTAGTTCCATCTCCATTGCTGCCACTGGGAAAGGAACTGGACTCCACCGAGCCTGGGAGGGGAAGCGGGATCCCCAAAGCTGCAGAGATGTGTGTAACCCCGACCCACCAGAACTGAGGCACTGCCAGTGCTCCTGCTGCTACTGCAGGGGAGGGAGGGGCCTCCCAGGACGCAGGAAGGCGGTCAGTGCTCAGACCACCGCAGCAGCCACGCCGACAGTCCCAGCCACCGGCAGGCACTGAACGCTTCATACCTGGACTCAGAGAGTCCTCACAAACCCCCCGCGGCCGTGCGCTGCGGTCACTCCCGTTGAACGGGAAGGAAACAAGTCACACTAACATGCCTACACAACTCAAGGCTCTTCTCTGGAAGTGAGGGCAGTTGCTGTTTTTGTCAACATTCTGTTCATTTTGTTCACCAAAGTGGGTGTAGATGGTGGCTGTCACGTTCACGGGTGGGCCATACCTGTCCCTCTGCTAAATAAGGGTTGGCTCGTTAGGCCAGGAAGGGCATGGAGACGATAGGGTGGGACCTGCCAGGTCTGGGCTTGGAATGCTCTCCGAGAGTCCAGGTCAGCTGGAATGGACAGGAGAGAATTTGAGACACACCACAGAGGGCTGCCGCAGGTCAGGCTCACTGGCGGCTCCCACTCGCCCTCCCAGCCCCAGCGCCGCCTGGCCTTGGCTTTCCCGGCCTCTTCCCAGTGCCCAGGCCGTCAGTTCCAATGTAAAGCCGCCTGCGCCCCTGCAGTGTATCTGCTGGCCTTGCCCCGCCCCAGGCGTATGTCCGTGCCACACCCCATCCTGGAGGAGTCCTTCGCAGACCAGCTCATGGCCAGCAGGAGCACGGAGCACCCGTGGCCTCCTCGGGTGCTCACTGAGGCAGAGAACGAACCTCCTGAGGTTCCCAAAGAAGCTAAGTCAGTAACCGCCAGTTTCCATCTGCTCCCAGTGGGGAAGACTGCAAGTGGCAGGCCTGACCCATCCTGTGTGCCCACACCCCGCACACCAGGCATCTCGTGTGTGTTGGTGAGCTAAACGAATAGGGCCTTTGGAACTTTCCTGGGGGAGGGAAAAGCTTACTTCCAAAGCAGAATCAAAGCAGATGGTGTCCATTTCAAAGCATACATTCCTCAAGCAATTTCGAGAGCAACCCCCCTCACTACCACCCCCTGGGGCCTCCTGCCCACAACCCCTGCCTGCCCCCGCCCTCTGTCCCCGCTGTCCCAGGCTATCTGTCAGTGCAGCGTGAACCTTCAGGCACTTCTGAGCGAACACATCAGGGGTGGGGGCTGACAGAGGAAGGCAGAGATCCTTGCTGCCTGCCAGGCGGCCAGGGCCCGGGGGCAGCTGTGCGCTCCCGCCATGCCTTCTCCATGAGACACCACTAATTTCCATGATTACTGTTATGCCTAAATGGCATCCTAATGTAATACAATTTATATGATCTCTGCTTGGTGTCAGTTACCATTGTGTTCCATGATATTCCATGGGATTGACTCTTCACAAACACACCCTGACACATTGCCACTGCTGCCTCTCTTCCCAGCTGCATTCAGCTCTGCTCCTGGTTCATGCAGCATCATCCGCCTCTCAGTCCCACAGCCCGGAACCCAGGGAAGAGCGGTGTGTCCAGGACCTGGGCACTGCCTCCCTGCGCCCGCTCCCCCACCCCTGCCACCAAATGCCTCTGCTCAGCCTCCTGCCACAAATGCTTGCTCAGGTGACCTCCCCGAGGGAACCCCTTCCCCTGGGTCCAGTATAAGCCAATTTTTGCCTCCCTCCCTCCTGCAGGTGAGCTTGACCCCTTCCTCCATCTCCATGGATTCCTGCTGCTTTCCTGTCAGACTTGCAGTCACGTCAGAGGCCCTGGGCACACTCCGGGAGCCATCCATCCTGCCTGTCCTGCTCTCATGCTCCCCCTCCCCTCCCTCTCTCTCTCCCGCCCCTCTCCCCTTCTCCCCATTTGCCACGTCTGTGCGGTCTTTCCTCTTTTCCTCCTCCTCCTCCTCTCCTGCCTTCTACCTGAGTGGCCTTTCCCATCAGTACCCTTCTTACCTTTGTTCTCCTCGTGTGATTTCTGTCGTTCCTTCACTTCCCCTCGCCCTCCCCACCTCTGGGCAGTCGGCCTTCCCCTCCCCCTCAGGCGCCCTTCCTCCCTGCAGCCTGCCCTGTCCCTTCCTGCTCTCCGTCTCAATTCCAGTAGCTCTGCTTCCGATCTCAGCTCAGGTATCCCACTTGAACGCTCCGGGACCCCGTGTGTCTCTGGAGGGGAAGAGTCTCTGGGGACAGACCCCAGACAGACGGAAAGTCCAGAATCCACTTCCCTCTCAGGGGCCAGGACTTCTCTGTGCTCCTTCACATCACCTCCTGTCTGCTGGACCTGATGGAGGTAGACACTGATGACAGGCAGGAAGGAATAGAGAAGAGAAAAAACAAGCAATGACAGTGAAATAACTTCTGCCTCAAAATCCCCAAGAACACACAGCACAATCCTGGGTGTGCAGATTTTCCGACAGGTCCATCTTACCGCCAACTTGTTTTCAAGTATGTGTTGCTTGTGTGAAGACCCCGGCGGCGAACACTGCTCTGGGCAGGGAGGGACCTAAGAATCCCGAATTCAGGGGCAAAGGCACGAGCCTGCCGCCCGCGCCACCGCAGCCCTGCTCTGCAGAATCGGAACTGGGAAACGGCCCATGCCTCCCAGCCTCCAGGTAGAGAAGACGAAGCTGGGGCTTTCCCAGGAGGAGCAGGGGTTCCTAAGAACACAGCAGTTGGCTGCCTAGATGACCTTGAACCTCGAAATTTAGCCATGAGGACTTTTATACTGTTACTGATCTCAGAATACCACCAGCCAGATTTTAGAGTCTCAAGACAGTCACACTACTCAGTAGTAACTCAAGATGGGCAGAAAAGGCCTTAGAGACAGACGAAACGTGAGCTCAGGATTCCAGAAACTTCAGCCTCTTCACTCCTCCTTCCACGGACACCTGGGCTTTCCCTTCCCCTCTGCCTCAATCCCACCCCCAAAATTAAACCTTTGAATCCTACTTAATCATGCGACTCCTAGTTAATCATGACAGTAGCTTGCACTTACTTAGAGCTTACTTCAACCAGGTGCAGGTCGAAGAACCTGACAGGTATTTTCGTTTAACCCTCACCCTAGGCCTGTGGCGATCCCACGTTATAGGCAGGGGAACTGCCGCCTGCAGAGGCTATGTTATTTGCGCAAGGGTACGCAGCTAATAAGTGCCAGAGCTAGGGCTTAAACCCAGACACCCTGCCCTGCCTTTTACCCACTACACGGCCTCTTTCGACTTGGGACGGCTCCAGTGATGGAAGAGAATCAGGACACACATAACCCAAAAGGGGAAAATCCAGAATTCTTCTGCATGCTAAACGCACCACGTGATACTTTTGCAACAGTTTTTCCTTCCTAATCATGATTTGCCGAAGGTCAGTCATTCCAGTTTGGTCAGTC
Organism: Mormoops blainvillei; assembly: GCA_004026545.1. Lineage (NCBI taxonomy): Eukaryota > Metazoa > Chordata > Mammalia > Chiroptera > Mormoopidae > Mormoops > Mormoops blainvillei. The sequence goes on along the minus strand of PVJD01006044.1, from coordinate 92,294 downwards.
TGATCGCAGTCAGCGTCAGCCGGTGAGTGAGGGGCCAGCGGCACTCGGGAGCGCGGGTTTTTCCCGGAGCGCAGGCGGATGCCGGGCGCTGCTGCCCATCCCCGGCAGGAAGAGCATGAGACACCCTCCTGAGGAAGGCCAGAGGAGAGTCCCATCTTCTTGAAAGGGGAAATCGACTAGCTCTGTAAGGCTTAGGGACTGCCCTGAGAGCGCCACCCCTTCTGGACAGTCAGGCCCGCGTGCTCTGAGGAGCTGGACGTGCAGAGGTTTGGTTTACCGCTTCGGGGAGAGCCAGGAAGACCCTTTCCCTGCTCCATCATCTTCCCCGCCATTTGGGACCCATTGCCAGGGGAAGAAGGAGGGACAGGTATCAGAAAAAAGGACCCTATCATTTTTCTCATCCTCCTTCCTCCCTTATACCCCATGAAACCCACATTACCCGTGGTTTCCAGCAAATAAGGAGGTAGGCAAAAACAAGTGGGCATGGAGGGCGGGGGGAGGATGGAAGAGAGAAAAAGGGAGCACTGAGCTCTTACGCTCCAGAGAGTTTGGGGAAAAAAATAATTCTCCCAGGTCCTGCCTGCTTCGGGCTTTGGCCGGGCGTCTCCTTGGACAACCTCTTGTCACATTGGGGGCTGCCGGCCCTCTTTCTGGGAGTGGGTGTGGAACGGGTGGGAGGAATGGGCTGTTGAAAGAGTGGGGGGAGGAGGCTGACCTGAAAGCTGGATCTGAAACTGTCTTCACGGTCCAGTTTGAAGGATCAATGGGCTGTGGGGTAGGCGGGGTGAGAAGGTGGGTGGATGGGTCAGGGTGAAAAGCTGCCTCTTAAAGGGATCCTGTCACCAACCCCCGCGCAGACACAGACACGCTTCCCGGCCCTGCACTCTGATGCAAATCTCCTCTGGCCTGGGTCCACAGGCGCCCCGGCAACAAGGGCGCTGGCTGGTTTCTGCAGCCAGTGGAGGCCCGGGCACTGGGCCCACCACATAGCTTGCCACAGACCAGAGAAGTCAACCGAAAGCCTCCAGGAGCACAGCCCCTTGAAGACAAGGGTGAGGCGTTAATTAATCTCTGCAGAGCCCAGCCGACCCAATGGCAGGCAGAGCTGAAGGGGCGGAAGAGGGGGCTGTGGTCAAGGAGTTGACTGTTGTGTTTCCTCCCATCTGCACACACACCCAGAAACCCAAGGGAAAGGGTGACAAGCGATGCCCGACCAGGAGGTTGACAGGGTCCCTTTAGGTCTCGGCCCCTCCCCTGGTGCTCGCCCGCTGATTAACCTGTATGTTAACCTCGCCTTCACCTGCTCTCTGCCTCTCTTCCTTCCTTCCCCTTCTCTCCTCCCAGAGGTGTTGCAGACCAAGGCCAGCCTACCCATTTTGTTTCAGGTCTCTGGTGGATAAAAGACTCCTCCTTTCTTGAGCCCTGAGCCTTCCACCTTCCTACCTCTCCTCGGCCCCAAATCATGATTCGTTACCACGTTTTCTAGGCTAGACGCTGAACATCCTGGACTCCGCCCTCGTTCCGGCTTCTCTCCCTTCTCTTCCTCGGCCCCTCTCCCCTTCCCTCCTGAAATAGCGCTACCCACAAAGATGGTGTTCCTATCTTTGAGAGATATTTCCCCAGTGTTTCCTAAAATCTAATTTTAAAACACATGCACATTTATAGTTCATTTGGGGTCTTCACACTTTACCTTCCTCCCTTCAGCGTCAGCCCTCCCCCTCCTCTTGCCCCGAGAATGATGCCTGGGAACCTGTGAGGGAATCGGTTGTTCCCTGCATATAACATCTGATTTAAGTGGGAGAAAGGTGTCTCTCTGCCTCCAGGACTCTAGAATAGTCAGAAAATATTCTGGGAAGCCAACAAGAAAGCCATGCATTCAGGCTGACCCCCACCTAACCCACGCCCTGGCCAACCCCTGCTTCCTGTCTGGCTATGCAGAGGTTCCGCTGTGGCACTTCTGTTTTCTTTTGGCAGAAGTGCCTGGGAACCGAGAGGCCCCTTTCCCTGTGACCTGACCTCCCACACTAAGAATAACAGCCCTAGGACAGCGTGTCTTGCGATCCCTCTGGAAAGAGGGCATGGCTGGGAAGCGGGGAAGTTAAGGGAGCTGGATAGAGCCAGGAGGAAATGGAAGACACAGACTCTTGGCTCTTGTGAGTCAAAAATAAAAAGGGAGCGTTGGCAGCCTTCTAGAGAGCTGGGGAGAGAGATCTGGGAAAGTCTCAGAGGGACCCTAATGCTTTTGTCCCCGCTCACTGTTCTCAAGAATTCCATCCCCTGGAGCTCCAGCGAGTGGCTCAGAGAAAAGATCTATTCTGTCTCCTCTGCAGACGTTTCTTTAAAAGCTAAAGCAGCAAGTGTCCTTTTTGGAAGAAGACAGATGTCTTCAGTCCTAGGTCCTTCCCGCCCCACCCATGGGCAACATGGCCGTCCAGTTCCCAGGGCTTCCTGAACTGCGAACACATGTCCACGTGGTCATAGCATTGCCCTCTAGACTCCCACACCTCTCAGAGAGGAAGATGGTCCACTCTTGGTACGGAGTCCACCACCCAGGACTCCTGGGATCCTCTAGGGAATCCGGGACAGCCTATCCTTGGTTGACCAGTTGTCAAATACCTCAAAAAAAGTCTTTCAAAAACATTTATCTCTCCTCTTTTCTAAATATGTTGGAAAACAAAAAAGTTTGATGCATACAGGGTAAGGCGGTGACATTGGGACACTGTCCTTCCCGCTCTGTGCCAGAACCTCTCCTCCATGGCACTCCTTTCCAAGAAGTCTGTGTCCCCATCCATGCCCTCTACCCAGACTACCCCTGTCAACCTAGTTCTCAGGAAAGGCTTTGATGACTTTATTCCCTTTGGTGGCAGCTGTGTTTCAGTGGGACCCTACATCAGAATGACAGTGTTGGGAAAGGAACCTGGGGCAGGTGCTTCAGAGACAGCCTGAGAGCGTTGTCTAGGGCCACGTCCTCCCCATCAAACAATGAGATGGACCTGGACTCTGTGTCCTTTCAGTAGGAAAGACTTTGCCAGGACAGAGCTGCCCCTGAAAATATTGGGCATGCCCAGTGCTGGGACAAGGTGACCCTCCTTCCATCTGCATAATGTCCAGCTTTTTATAGATATTGTTTTGATGATGTGGTCCCCTTGTTATTGCTGAGCCCAGGTGACCTGGCCAGCCTTCTGGACCACACTGATTACTTCTCTTTAGTTCCCAGATTACCCAGCAGGACCACAGCCCATTCTCCTCTAAGGGGTCAACCAGCTGTGCTCCCTCCCTCCCTCTAGACAGGCCCTTGGATGAAGAGACCTGGGGGCACAGGAGATGCCAAAGGTGGCCTGAAAAGAGAATCCAGCCCCATTCCTGCCGCCCTGCAGCTTGTACTGCCTGCCCGCCATGCCCATCCTTGCCCCACTGGGGAGTCTTTAGAAAGAGCCTCTGTGCAGGAGGGCGGTAAAGGGGGATGGATCTGGAGGAAGGGGCGCCATGCGGCCACGGAAAGGCAGGGCAGGAGGACTGGACCGGTCGCCTCCTGGCCGCCTCCTTCTTTCCTGGGCTCCTGGGCTCCTGGTCACGGAGAGGGTGTTGGAACCCCAGCAGCAACACCGAGGTGCCCGGACGGTGATTCTGATGGTGATTGTTGCTCTGTTCTTGTCTGTCTAATATTCCTTTTTAATCCCCATCCTGCCTGCCCCTCCCTTATGTAGGGTTACTTTAGTGATCCCTGGAATGTTTTTGACTTCCTCATCGTAATTGGCAGCATAATTGACGTCATTCTCAGTGAAACTAATGTGAGTATGACTCTGCCCTCCCCAGGAACCCTCCTCCTTCCTCCTTCTTCTGCCTCCTCTGTTTCCCTCTCACTCGCGCTCTCTCTCTCTCTTTATCTCCTTTTATTTATTTTTTTTTAATTTCCTATTTTTACCCCCCTCCAGTCACGCTTTTTATTGAACCTGCCGTCGTCCTGTGAGGGAAAAAAAGTGGGAGCTTCTCCTCCTTTTTTTCCACTTGTCCTAGCTCGGCCCTCTGTGCCGGGCCCAGGAGCTCGGAGCCGAGTGGAGGGAGCAGGCGGCGGGAGGCCGCTGGCTCCCCTCCCAGGTGGCCACAGCCCAGCGTAACCTTTGAACTAACCCAGCTTTTGTCAGGCCTCTCCACCCTGCGAAAACCAGGTTACCCAGGTTTGAGCCACCAGGACTGTAGAGTGGTAAGAGAGTATTTAATATGCCCACGTAACCTCTTTCTTTTCTCATTTTTTTCTCTTCTCTCCTTTCTTTCATGCTTTTTTTTTTCATTTTTCTCTTCCTTTTTGTTTTGTTTTTCTCCTTTATTGGTTTTTTTTTTTCCCTTCTCTCTCTCCTTTCCTCGGCTTCTCTGCCCCATGCAGCACTATTTCTGTGATGCATGGAATACGTTTGACGCCTTGATTGTTGTGGGTAGCATTGTTGATATAGCAATCACCGAGGTAAACGTAAGTACATGGCGTCTGGACCCGACTGTCCGTGCCTGCTCTAACACTCGTTGTCTTTCCCTGGTTTGTTGTTTTTGTCGTTATATTTTCTCCTCCCCACCTCCTTATTTTTGTTTAGTTTTTTTTTTTAATATGTTTGTTTAAATTGGTTTAAAGGATTTTTTCCTTGTTGCTTTATTTTGAAAACTTTTCTATTCTTTTTTTTTTTTTTTAACTTTGGAACGAGTTAGGCCTCCTTTCCCTTTAAGTTTTGATTGCTGCATCTTCTTCTCTCTCCCTTTACAATCAGCCTGGCATGACTCACACTGTATAGGAGGATGCAGCTATGGGGGTCACGGAGTGAGAAAACCAAGGGACATTGACAACATCTGGGCAGCTGCTGGGGCGGGGACCCAAACCTCTTTCCACTGCACCTCACCTCCAGACCGCTGCCTCTGCCCTTCTTGCCTTTCCACTCGTAGCATCTTGGAAAGGAGCTCTCCAAGTGGGACCCTGGAGTGAGGCTGGGTCTTTACGGGCACTGTCCGCCCCAGGCTCTGCCCATTTCATTCACACTGAAAGGGCTCCATCCACTTTAAAACCAGGAGCCCGTGCAGGCAGCCCAGCCCCTCCAGGCTCATTTGGGAGAGAAGAAGAGAGCCAGCTGCGTTCAGAGTCCTGCTTTCACTCCTGTTCTCTGGGGTGGCCAGAGAGCCAGGTGGCTGGGTGACCCACTGAGAGAGAGCTCTTCTGAGGTCTTTTCTCGCTCTCGCTGGGGCAGCAGCACCTCCCTCCCACCCCAGAGAACTGACTCCTGCACCTCCTGGTTCTCTCCCCCTCCCACCCCTCTCACACCCTGCCCTGGCTCCCTGGCCTCAGGCAGAGCCCCTGCCCCTGCTCTCTGCTCCAAGGCCAGCCTCCCCCTAAGAGCTGCCTCCTCCTATACAGTTCCTACCAGTTCCTGCACATGTCTCTTTGTTCCCTGGCATGTTTAAACCTTCTCTCTTTATCTATAGGCAAGCCCTCTGCAGTTAGTCTTTAACATGTGTTCATTTTTTTGTCATAATCTTTCCTTGATTAAGAGATTTGGTAATGTTTGCACAAACCTTTGATGCATTGAATCATGAATAACAGCACGGAGCAGACGCTGTACAGTTTTGATCAAAGATGTTTGAAACTACCCTACCAACTGCCACCCTCTCCCCACCGATCCCACTGTCCCCTCTCCACTGCATATTGCGCTCCCAATTAGTTAAATTGACACATTATTTTATCTGCCTAATTCCCCTGATTAAAAGCCCCTGTCCGCTCCCCTCCCAGCAGATGGACATTGGAGAAGGCTGTCACACTCCCCGTAACCTCCCTCAGCCTCTTGCACCCTCGCTGCTCACCACGTAGCTCCAGATTTGGTTGCCCGTCTGTCTCCCAGGTCCCCCCAAACTCATGATGTGCATGTGTGTGTGTGTGTGTGTATGAGTGTACACTTGCCCTCGACTTCTTCCAGTAAATGGCAGATTATTTTTTTAAAAATCAGTCTTCCTCCACGTGCTCTGTGCCTCCCTCCCCTTGTGCCCCGCCCCATCATTCCTGAGCAAACTCCTGGAGGCTTTGCAGGCTGGACGAGCCCTAAATTGTATCTCAGGTGCTATTCGGGGCCATGAGTTGTATATGCGTATGTAAAAGCCAGAGCGTTTGTACTTGGAGCTGGCACCGTGCAGTGCTCTGAACCGAGGGCATACTCGGGGAGAGGACCAGGGAAGAGGGAGTGGCGGTGGGCCCTGCCCTCTGAGGCCATAGTTTTTCAGACAGCAGTATAGGTCCTTATGAAACCTGTGCCAGGGACTTGGAGCCTGATAGACAGCAGGAAAATGCAGGAAGGTGACAGCCAGCTGTCCCCCTGCATGCTGAGGGGACCCACTGCCATCCCAGGGGTTCCTCTGGGGTTCTCACTGTTGGCAAGGCCCACGTCAACCCTCAACATGCCATTTTCCCCCCAAATTGTTAGTGTTTTTAAAAGAAAGACAAAGACAAAGCAAAAGAAACTTTTTAGGGTATACAATTTCCACAGAAAAAGTGGCTATGTTGGGAGTAGAGAGGGAGGGCGCAGGACAGGGACGGAGCGTAACGCCATCACTCAGACCCTTCCATTTGTATCCGGTTTTCTAGTGACGATTCAGCTTTGCATTTGTCTCGTGTAACTCTGAACTGGGCTGTGAGTTTTACAGGCAAGAATTATCATCCCCAGTTTGCGGATGTTAAAGACGCCCATGGAGAGGCGAAGTGCCCTTCAGAGCCACAGAGCCGGGCCCAGGCCTCCTGGTGTGCCCACTCACTTCACTTGGCCCTGGGCCACAGCTCCTCTCTCTCTAACCTCCCATGCCCTTCGATAGGCACAGACATCTCACATGCCCCCCTTTCAGTACTTCCACCAGCCAGGAGTTGTTCAGCCCTTACGTTCTGTGACGTATATTTAAAATAATCCTGTTTTTTTATATTCTAAACAAAAAGAAATTATCTATCAGCCCTCCCTTGGAGTTCTGATGCACCTGTAACACCCGCCGCCTCCCTCTGCCCCGCGGTGAGGTGCTTTTCACTCCTCCAGATGGAGGAGCTACTGAAAAGTCACACTGAAGTGCCGTCTGGAGATTAGATGGGGGCAATGTGTGCGTTGGACAGTGCGGGGAGGAGCCCAGAGGCCCAGCACGCATTTCCCTCCCCACAGTTAATGGCTTGTGAGCCAGAAAAACAAATGTAACATCCCCCAAGGCATGACGGTGGTGTGGGAGAGGAAGGGGGTGCTGGACGTGAAGTCAAGGCTGGCGAACTGCTGAGTCTTGCTTCTTCTCCCTGTAAAAGAAGACTTAGTTTCCTCATCTGTCAACGGGATGTGATAATATTTACAGCACTGTGTTTTGAAGCTCAAATAAGAGCATCTGTTTTAAAACTCTATGTAAACTTACAAAGTGCTGTTGAATGGGAGAGACTGTGGCACCCAAGCAAATGACTTCTTTCCCCCGATCCCTGATAGAACAGCTGGGAGGGCCTAGTCTCTGGCCAAATATATGTCATTGTAACTGACTACCCACAGACACTGAGGCCTTGTTTCCCATGTGATCAGACTCTGGGAGATGGCTGATGGTATGACCAGCACAAAGCAGGCCCAGGGGGCTGACCTGCGCCCATAGCCCCAGCCTCGATCGGCCTGTTCCACAAGCGCAGCTCTGGTGTAACCCTGACCTTGGGTAGCAACCAACATGGAGGATGACAAATTAGTCTCAGAAGTAGGTCCCTCTGCCTGTATGGTTCCGGCCCCTGGCAGCTTACAGGTCTGGACACTTCCTGATACAAGGACGTTTACAGCTCCAGGGAGTTTTCCCTGGGGGCCACGCCGGGTCTTCCCAGAATCTTCTAGTCTTACTGCCCTCACAAGATATCCATTCCTAGACCTATGCTCTATTTGGCAGGGATGTATACATTTATCCTCAGAGGAGTCCATGAAGGCCTTTCACCTATAACTTAGCACCTTCGACTCTTTTAAGTCTATAGAAATCAACTGTCATTGCCCTCGCCTAAGTGCTCTGTTCGCCCTAACTGCCCGCCCAGTGTCCCTCGCATTTAAACTCGCCTCCCTTACACACTTCTTTCCTCCTCGCCTTCGCCAGTCTATGGCGCCTCTTCCGCTGGGAAACGGGTATCCCGCCAGCCCCAGGAACCATCACTCGTTTATCCACCATATGTATCGCCCCCACCCCATCCTGGGTGCCAGGTGTGATTTTAGGTACCTGGAATACATCAGTTCACAAAACACAAAAGTCCGTCCCTATGGATGGGCTCTCTGGGGCTGGGGAATAGGGAGACAGTGAGCGATGCAACGAGCACAGAAAATAAGGCAATCATACAGCATGTGAGCACCGCCAAGGGCTTTGGAAAAGGAATAGGGTCGAGTAAGGGGGATCAGAGGGGCTAAGGAGCCGCGAGGGACGGTGCTGTTTCAAATAAGACAGAAGTAAGGAGTTACCCATGCAGACACCTGGGAGGGCAGCTCCTGGGGCAGGAGGAGCAGGCGAGAAGGAGTGAGGAAGAGAGAAGGGAACCAGGTTTTGGCTTTTATACTGAGCAAGAAGGGGAGACACCGGTGCCTTTGAGAAGAGGTGTCCCACAACCTGACTTACATTTCCCAAGGACGGCTTTGCCGTGTGTAGGAGTCAGCGTGGAAACCAGAGCAGCATGTAGAAGGCGAATGTGGTAACCAGGTGGGAGGGGATGGCAGCTGCCACAAAGCGGCAGCAGTAGAAGTGGCGAAATGGTCAGATGTTCAGGCTGTTTTGAAAACAGACATAACAGTATGTCCTGACAGACTGGATATGGGAGCGGGAGGAAGAGGCATCCAGGATGCCAGCGAGGCTTGGGCCTAAGCCTGGGAGGACGGAGCTGGTGTGAACCAGGAAAGACAGGAGGCAGAGCACGTTTGTGTGAGGAGCTCAGTTGGGACGTGTCTGTTTCACTTCCCAGTGGGGATGGCAGGTAGGCAGCTGGCACGCAGTCTGAGGTTGGGGCATGGAGTTGTCAGCATATACATAATATCCAAGGCCAAGACAGCGGTGAAGAGCTCCAAGGGGGGAAAGAAAGACAGGAGAGAGCTGGAGACTGAGCAGGGCGGGGCCTGCAGCATGAAGCAGGGGGGCCCCTTCGTGCTCAGAGCCAGCCTGTGGTTCAGTTTCTCTTCACACTGGGAGATGCCTCTGAACCACTGTCCGTGTAATAGAGGGCGATCATAAGTGCCCACCTTGCATAGCTGTGCGGCATTCTGCTTCCACCGCCTTCTCCTCCCTGAGGCATTACCTAATTCGCAGTCGGAGGCTTCCCTTCCCGTGTCCCCTGGGAGGGCAGAGTGTGGCATCTGGTCACTCTAAGGAAGCCTTCTGGTCTTCCTTTATGTCTTGGCTCTGAAATTATATTTTTCCAGAGAGAAAACCCAGAGACATAACCCTGTGGTTGTTCATGGCTTTCCTGTAGCATCAGAAACTGCTCCCCAACATCCCAAGTGGGAATCAATTTGGGTGTCCGGTCAGCAGCCTCTCCCAACGCTCTTCTTTATCATTCTGTATTTTAAAGTCTATTGCACAATAAAGAGGCTGAGAGGCCCGGATTCTTGCATTGCGTATACAGAGAAATATTCCCAAATTGTGAATTAAGAAGCCTGTGTTCTGTTTCCAGCTCTGGCACATGTGATTTAGAACAAATAACCCCATTGTGTGGGCCTCAACTTCCTTGAATGCAAATGGGGTTGAAGAGCAGGCGAAGATGGTCTCAGAGGGTCTTTGCAACTCGAGTACTCCTTGGTTCTGTTGGGGCATTTTCTGGCTGTGAGGTAGATGCCAGATCTAAGGTGGAGTTCCTTTCATAAAGCTCCCAAGGCTTTGGGGTGCCTCATACGGAAATCCTCCCGAGAGAAGGCCCTGGAGGGACCTTCAGGTTGAGGAACAGGACCGAGATGTTGTAAGGCATGGAGAGTTCCTGGGGAAGGTTCAGAGGGAGGAAAACATGGAGCATTTGCTTAGAAGCCAAAGATCCAGTCCCCAGACGTGACCAGAGCAGGGAAATGAGTAACAATGGTCGTGACCGTGATCTGAGCTGGTTAGTGCAAGGTGGGGCGGGGAGCAGGAAGGGGAGGAGGGAAAGGGCAAAATGAGGGCTGCTCCTTGATGGGCATGTATCAAGCACCCTCCTGGGGCATCACAAAAACTCGATGGTCAGATTAACACTGCAGAGGGCTTATTGCCCGCAGGAGGAAACCAAGACTTATGCAGGATGGACAGTTTGCCTGTAGCTAACGGGTGGCAAGACTGGGATTCAAATCTATTTCTGTGGGAGAACTGAGTCTTGTGTTTCCACCGAGCCCAATGGCTAACTCGCTGGGCCAGGCTGGCCTGGGCATGGCATCGCCGAAGGGCCCCTGCCATGGCCAAGTCCACATTCAGTGCACTCCCAGCAACGTGGCCCAGGGCCTAACTTCTCTACACCTGCTGAGGTCGCCAGTGCCCAACCAAGGGAGCCCAGTCTGCCCTGGGAATGCTCAGACTGAAAGCAGTGCCTACTGCGGGTCATGCAGGCGCCTAGTTAATGGGGCTGCGAAGAAAAGGGCAACGCAAGTGTAAAGCAGGCCCACCTGACACCTGGAACTTGAGAAGAAAATGGGGCGGGGGGCAGAGGAGGAAGGGGTGGTGGGGGAGACAAAAGAGGGAGAGCAGGGACAAGACGGGGATAGGGCTCCGCTTCAGGCAGTGTCCAGCAGTGTGCACAGGGAGGCCTCCAGGTGCCGGCCCCAAAGCCTCCTGACCCCAGCTCCTGGAGCCAGTGGTACCTTTCCGCCACAGACTCACAGGCGCAACTTCTAAATGACTGCCCCGTATTGGCTTCCCATACAGATAATAAAGCAAGCTTGGCTCCTGCTCTGGCTCTGGGGCCAGGAATGATGATGGGAGAAGCAGTCATTCTGAGTCACAGAGTATTTGCTGCCCATCTACCCCTCAGGGCTGAGTCAGGGAGCTCAGCCGGCCTGCTGCAGTCCTCTCTCCCTGTGTTAGTCCATGATGCCTCCGCGGGCCCTCAGCCCAGCTCCCTTGGTCTGCCTTTTCTGGTCCCGGCCATATCAGAGAGGGGCCGGGACAGCACAGGATAGGCAAGGCTGAATGCCCCCGCCAAGAGCTGTGATGAGCGGTAAAGGCAGAACGTAGATTCATCCAAAAATGTTAGAGTGGACACAGCTTTGGAGACCATCTAGCCCGAGCCCATCCCATTGCTCCCATGAGCTCATACCAGGCACCTGCTGGGTCGCAGCCCAGGAATACCAGCTTTACAGACTAGGACACTGGTGGCAGGGGCAGAAGACAACTTGCTCATGGTCACAGCTCTTTAAGAGCAAGGCCAGGTCAGAACCTGGCCCAACTCTCAAGCCTGCATGATTAGCGCAGGGGGCTTAAATGGTGACATTGCCAGACATTGTCTAAATGACAGTGGTCCGTGTAGCCCGGGATTATTCTAAGGTAAATTAAAGTAAGATTGGTGATGTCAGGCCAAATCGGGTGGGGCAGACTTGACCCTTGGAACCTCCCTACACTTCCATTTCTCTTTGCCGGATCCTTCCTCCTTTTTTATTTTTTTTTAAAGATTTTATTTATTTTTAGAGAGAGGAAAAGAGAGGGAGAAAATGGGAGAGAAACATCGATGTGAGAGAGACATCGGTCGGTTGCCTCCCATATGCATCCCAACCAGGACTGAACCCACAACTCACGACGCCCAGTCAGCTGGGCCACACCGGTCAGGGCAGATCCCTCCTTCTGTTGCTCATGGAGCTGCCCATCAGCTTCTTCACCCTCATCCCCACAACAAAACTAACGTGACCAAGGTGTCCTGTTCCCAGTGCAGTAACTCATACTAAGGTGGTGTAGTGACTCAGTCAGCTACCCTTCCAAAAAGAAACGTTCCCTTTAAAGAGGAAAGGGTAACACTCAACCTAAAGACTGACTGTCTAGTGTGTCTAACGTGAGACTTTCAGGGACATGACACCCAAATGAGGACGTTATTCCCCGGCCTCCAGCTGTTGTACACAGGCAGCTTTCTCCTCTGCTTGGAAATAAAGCTGGCCATCGAAAGATGTAGCAGAGCGCCACTCGTCCCCAGCAAGGAGACAGCACACGACCATCCACGGGCAGTCCAACTGGACATGGAAGGGTCATTTTAAAGGCCCGCAGGCCCCCGAAGGGTGAGGCTCGCTGTGTGGGCAGAAACAAAGGGGCACTGTGAAGTCAGACATGGTAGGGGGGCAGGCCTTATGGAGCAGTCCCATACACACGAGTTCTCCCGAAGCCGGTGCCTTGAGACATGTCCTGCAGGCTTGACCCAAAAGGCTCATGGAAACCCTATTTTCTATGGACATCCGGATTTGAGTTCTTAAGTCAGCTGTGTTAGATCATCGGACCGTTACGGCCCGTCAATCCTCCCCTTGCCATGTGCCTTCTAACGAAGACCCTTTGCTTTTGTCTTCCTCTAATTTCCTTTCCTTTCCTTCCTTATTCTCATCTTTTCTATCCATACACAAACCTCTCCTTTCGCCTAAAATAGAAGAGTGGAAGAAAGCTGTCAAAACACACTCCTAGTTTGACCAGCCATCTGGGTATAGCCAGTGTCTGTTACTTTAATTCTCATAGGCTGAGCTGGCTCCAGTTGCTGTATTTGCCAGAAAGCTTCTAAAGCAAAGGGGCCTAGAATATTCCATGACCAAGTAGAGAGGGTGAGGGAGCTACCCCTCAGGCAGGTTCGGAAAGGCCCACCAGTGCCCCCCAAAGCATTGCCATTTCCTCTTCGTGTCTGTGCCCCACCCTGCTTTCATTTGTTTGCATTTTGAATCTCTGTTTCTCTCTGTCTTAACTCTCGTTCTCTGTCTTTCTGTTTGCTCTCTTTCTTGCTCTCTCTCAGAATTCTTTCATGTCGATAGCGCTGCTGACAACTGATTTCATCCGCTTATTCTTTATGGGGCTTGTTTGTTTGTTTGACACTAGCTGCCCTTCCCGAGGGAAAATAAAACTACCCCAGCGATTTGGTCATCAGTCTTGTTTGGCGTGAGCAGCTGGCAGGTAACAGCGCCTGGGAAGACATCAGGCTGCAGGCGAACAACACAGCGGCTCCTGCAGCTTAAGCGGCCTCCAGCCGCGTGAGCCGGGCCAGGCAGCTAGCACTACAGGCTGATCGCCACTGTCCGCCCTCTGCAGTGCCGCCCGCAGAGACAGCAAGAGCACGCCTGACACCTCTCCTTTGGCCCTCTTGGGGCCAGAGCTCCCCTCAGGGGACACTGTGAACGGCGGCTCGTCTGGGTGCTTGTGGCCACAGAGATTCAAGAGGGCTCGTCTCCTTCTGGCTAGAGTTCGTCCTTGGAGAAACAGAAACCAGTTCAGGGGCTTTTTAATGTAGTGGACATGGGGTGGGGGTGCCACTCTACCCGCTCTGCACCTGGTCATCTTGGGGCTTCTCTTCATTTGTTCCCTGCCCTTTTCTGTCCAGCGTTGTTGTCCCCCTCATGCCTCCCCCGTTTTCCTCTTCTTACTCCTCCTCCTCCACAGATCCCTTTCCTTGTCTCCATTCATTCCAGACCGAAATGGAAGTTCTGCTTAAGAATGACTTCCAAAGGCCCATCTTTCCTTTATTCGCGCTTATATCTAAAAGCCATTGACCCCTACCCTCAGCTTCTCTACATCCCAGCTGACTCGTGCTTATTTAAACTTCGTACCTCCCTTAGCAAGGAAGCTCTTAATTCAACTTTGGAAGGTTGCAGTTTAAATATCTTAATAATTTGCTTTGGCCTGCCGAAAATGCCTTTCCCTGCCGCCATCTCCGGCGGCTCTAAGATGCAGCATCTCCCAACCCCTCTACACCTGTAGGCCGCACTCATTCCTGGATGTTCTTTCCTCCTGGTCGAAAGAGGAGATGGAGGCCATGAAGGTGGTGTCACATGTCTCTAGAAGACCCTGGCTCCTGCCATTCCCAGTTCTCTCGGTGTACCAGCCTGATCATTGTCCTCCCACTCCAGATTAACTGGGGTCTCACTGGCAAGGCCCCAATCCCTCAGCCTTCCACCACACCATGGCGCCCTCATGACTGAGCTGGCCGTCCTGCCTTGCAGATCACATTGAGAGGAGAGGAGAGACAGGAAAAGCAGAGAAGCGGAGCTTTGGGCGGGATGGGGGTAGGGCAGTGCCAGTTGGAACCTGACCTTCAGAGGGTTTGGAATAGAATTTATATCACGAACACTCCCTACGTTTTAGACAAAAGATTAAAAAAAGAAAAACAAGGATCTAAAGCAGGGTAGTCAGTAAAAGACTCGCATACTCCCATGACATTGCTTTTGACTCGTATTCCAGAGGAATGAGGGATTTCAGTGGCCATGATATTATAGCCACCGCCCCAGGGGCAGCCCCTTTGCGGGTCCTGCTTCCGACTCAGCCAAGAGCCAGACTTCCCTGGTCAGAGGTGGCCTGCGTCCCTCAAAGCCAACGTGTCCAGGAGGGTGCAGCAGTGGCTTATGAGCTCTTCAAAAGCTCTCTAAGCAACTGATCTCAAGAGAATATTCTGGAAGACAACTTGGTTGGCTATTCCTGCCTAGATATCTACTACCTAGCCACTAAATCTCTAGTAATCTTCACCTCGTGGCTGTGAAAGACAAACAAAAGGAAGAGGAAAAGTCCCTATTCCTATGGTTAAAAGTGTTTAGTTTTCCAGTGAGACGAGGTCATGTTAACAACTGGGAAACACATTTCACTGACTGTCCTATCCGTCATCTGGGGAAATCCCTCCCTCGAGGAGAAGCCGCTCTCTGCCAGCCTCCTGCATCCCCGAGTTTCCCCAAGCACCCTATGTGCGGTCTAGAGACCGTAGCCCAGGGAGCAGGAACAGTGAGTGTATTCCAGAGCCCAAGACTCATCCGCTGAGGCGATACTTCCGATTTGATCCTGAACTTCATTCAGAGAACTGTCTCGTACTAGCCAGTGCCCCTCCCATCATCCTCGCCAGTTATACCAAGCCAGGTCAACCTGCGTTGGTGTGTTGCAGTAAGTTAATTGGCCTCCCCTTTCTATCTTCCCTGAGCCCGTTAGCTGGAAGCACTCGCCAGGAGTCCTTCTAAAAACGTTCCACCTCTGCCTCACATGTAGGGGAATCACCTTATGTCGTTTACGCAAATTGCATGAACAAATTAAGTTAATTGACCCAATGTCTTTAACCCCCTTGAAAGTTTCCAGATCATTAGAAAACAAAGATGAAAGAATTGGTGGCTCAAAAACTTACCCCACACCCGCCACGAGTGGATGCAGCACAGTGTTAAAGCTCCGCCAGAATGTTCGGGGTGGGTGAGCAGCCCCGCCGGCTCCAGGGAGAGGGGAGTGCAGGCAGAGTCCCCCGCTCGTGGGGCAGAAGTCTGCCCCTAGGAAGACTGTGGATGGAGAAATTATCAGCTAACTCAGGGCAACTGGGGGCAAATCGGGAAAAGAGTCAGAGATGGATGACACAAGTGCGCCAGGCCACCACCTAATTCGGAATTTAGCTCAAAAAGTAGAGCTGATGCCCGGTGGTTTTTCATGCAGTACTAGGGAGCCACAGAGAGGGGCCAACAGCACAGACACGTCTCTGGGCTGAAAGTGCAGATGTCCAAGTCCAGCCGGTGCAGTCTGCCCTTCTAGCTCACCAGAGGGTTCCATTGCAGCTGGGCGAGGGGACCACAGATGGGAACAACTAACCCTGGTCATCTAGGAATGTCCTCCGGGGACTGGCAGTGTGTCGGTGGACGTGGGCTCTCGAGCGCAGGGGCCGTGTGTTAGGCTTCTCCCTGTTGGTTCCCCAGAACCAATTCAGATGACTCAGAAATCATCCCGTGATTGCTTCCTGATTTTATTATGAGTGGTTAGTTATTTTTGAGACCATGGATTTGGTAAACGTAGCTCCTTATACAGAATAGGCTTGCGTGAGAGGCTGATGGGCAGCACTGCCTAGCAAGCTAGAGTGCCCTCTGCAAAGCATAGCTTAGAGCCTGAGAAAAAAATTGAACCTGTGAGTCTCCTGATTCTCCCACAGTGAGAGTCTCTGGAGCACTGTCATTACTGGGGCTGGGGACCCAACACAGGGACCCCAGGGACCCCAGCCTCTCACCGCTGCTCCTCCTGTGACTGCCTCCCGTCCCCTGTTACAGAGACATGTCATGGGGATTCTTAAATTCACACATATTATTAAAATAATGATATGATCGAGGTGATTAGAACAGACCTAAAGCTAAATTTTGAACTAAAATAGATTGAGATCTTAAATGGGAGCTATAAAAGGCTAAAAGTCAGCAAGAAAAAGACGCTTTAAAATCCCAAATGAAGGATTCTAAATGTTTAAGGGGTAAAATAGAACAAGACAAATCGTTTAAATTTTTCACTGGTAGGGGTTTACTTCCGTTGGACCAGGTGACTCGGGTGGGTTCTCTAAATTGTCTTCATTCTGGTCCTGTCTGGGATGGGACTGACCCAGAAGGCCTTCAGGCACTTGCCCAGGGTTCTCAGCAGCAATGGGGGCGGGTGGGGGGGGCGGATTCGGGAGTTCCCAGGGCGGAACTAAGCCTGCTGGGAGCCCGGCCTAATGCCTGGGCATAGTGTGTCGTACAGTTGGACCTCCGTCTGGCCCTCACACTCCCTTCCTCTCTGAAGCTTCAGGAACCACAGAAGTCCTTGTGCCTGAACACAGGAGCACAGGCACTTGGACATCCTGAAATTTCCTCCGTGTGTGTGCGCACGTGTGTGTGTGTGTGTGTGTGTGTGGGTGGGTGCCCGCGCGCGCCCATGTTTCATCACAGCCTGCTAGTCGAATTCTAGTGAGCCGGTCCTCCAGGCCCTGTGCACTGACCCAGCAGCCCGTGTTCCTCAAGCAGCAGGAATGGAGATCTGGGCTGTGTTCCGTAAATGACGGGAGAGCGTCCCTTCCCTTTTCCTCCCTTGCCTCGCCCTGTATCTCCACCCTTCCCCCCAAAAAAGGAATTTGCTGAGAAAGTTGTTGCCAAAGGAGTATGTTAAGTCTGCAAGCAAATATCTAGTGCACATTTCCATCCTTCAAAAATCCCATTACAACGTTTCTTTGTTTGTACCTTCAAAAGAGAAACACAAGAGCAACCATCTGAAAGTGGAGGGTAAAAGCAAAGTCACGACCTGCTAGAAAGAGTTAATGGCTCAGAAGGTCAGGATCAGTGAGGGGCTTAGCTCTGTGTGCCAGGGCCCAGAGAGTAGGGGCATCTTCCGGGTGCAGGCGCACGGACTCGAGCAGAGAGTGGGCACACTCACCTGTGGCCATTTTCTGCAGCACCTGCCCCCTAAATGAGCTCAGCAGTCAAACCCACAAGAACAACTTCTTGGGGTGTTAATAATCATATCTTAAATTGTGTGCAGGGCTTTTAAATTTAAAAACCATTCCACACTTATTTTCCGTGCTACGGCCAACGTTCCCCACACCTGTAGGCTAGTAGTGAAGCAGGACGGCCTCCCACCCGAGCTTCACCCTGAGGACTGGTCCCTGCTCTGGAGGGAGTTGAGGCCCCCTCCTTAGATCCTCCTCAGTGAGAATTAAAACTCAGCCTTCCTCTGAGCCTCAGGGACCGTTGCCTGTAAGCCCCCTTAGCTGTCCATGCTGGGGTAAAGCTATAGAGCGAATAAAGCGCAAACCCTGGAAGGTTTCCTTAGAATGCAGGGCAGATTTTAAAACACAAAACCAAACCTCCATCCACAAAGTTCAGAAGACCTCATGAATAATGGGAGTGAATTATTTCATTTGGGGCCAGAGACGGTTCCGTGGCAGATGTGAGCCCAGCTATGCAGAGCCCACACTCAGGGCGCAGAACCCACCAGGCCTATGGTTTTGTATTTCCATCACTGTTCCCTTTTGCCCTCTCCTGCCGCTGTGTTGCTCCTGTGTTAGCCAAGACCTAGAATGCCGACACCTTCGTTGAAGACTCATTACAGCTTATCTCTATCTGCCTTTCTTTAAAGCCAGCTGAACATACCCAATGCCCTCCCTTTATGGTAAGACCAACTCTCCAGACCCTGCTCTGAACTTCTGTGACCTCCTCTAACATCCCCACTCTCACCCACCTGACTCTCGGAGTCTCCCGGAGCCCAGCCTGGCTCCTGTTGCATGCAGCCACCGCATCCGTCTCGCACCTTCCCTGCCTGGTCTCGTGTGAGCTGTGACGTGCTGTCTGTGTAATGGTGTTCCTTCCCCTCCCTGAACTTTCCTTCGGGTGATAATTCACTGTGATCTTGACTATCTAATGAGCCACTGGGAGAGAACTGGACCCAAGGGCAACTCCCTGTTCAGCATCCTGAGGACTCTTCCTGGCTAAGACCCTAACCTTAACCCGATGGGGAAATTCGCACAGGGCCCCTATGGGGGCCACGGTAAGGCCTCCTGGGGAAAGAGGGAAGGGGGTGATGGCCTAACTGAAGGCAGAAAGGCAGATGGTGGCCTTCTTCTTTCATCAAGTATCTGTGTAGACTGGCCTCCCTTGTGCTCGGAGGCGAAAGCCACAGCAGAAGGCTTCGGCTGGGATTTGTTACTGAGAGTATGGATGAATTTCCAGTCACTCCAAAAATGTTACCTATGAATTTTTCTAAATCCCTGAGTTCGTTAAAATTAGGCCATACCCACTTTTCTGCAGTAGACTGCAAGCAGGAAAACAAACTTGATGTTTGTTTGAACCACTCTTAAGGTAGGAGTCTCTGGTTCACTTTGGCTAAAGTAATAGCAGTGCCACTTGGCGTGACCTTGAGGTCTCCTTGACACGGCCTTCTCCTGAAGGCTGTGGTCACGCATTTAGTGAGCAGGATGATTCCTGGAGCCCCGAGTCAGCAAAGGAGACAAGACTGGGCGGGTCGGTGTGTTTCCTGACGTGCCCATCCCAGGCTGGCGGGGAGGCTGTGGAGGGAGAGGCTGGACCTGCGTATTCTCCCCGCTTCACAGGGATGGTCACTGGGACCTGCTTCCTCATTGCATTGCATTGGCATTTGGTTTATTAGAGGAAATTGTCCCATCCCAATAGAAACGTGTTGATTCTCCTGCTAGAGCGTTAGGAACCTGCAGTAGCCGGGGAGGGTTCTGAACCCAGAGTGGAATTCACACGGCGAGCTTGATTTTTATTTTCTAACTCATCAGATCCGGAAGCCCCTGTGGCACAGCCTCTCAAATTCTTGACACTCATGGCTGAAGTCCCCTGCTTAAGCTTGTTCTTTCTTCTTCTCCTCCTTTCCCGACGTGGTGGAACTGACAGCCGAGTTATAAAACCCTGAGCCCCTGCTCGCACTCCGCTGGGGGCAAACAGTCTTCTTTTAAGGAGAGAAAATAGAATTTCCAGTAGATACACAGGTGATAGAAATGCAGAGATTCAGGGCATCAAAGACTTCAAAACCCGCGGCAGGGCAGAGCCCAGGACAGGACGAGGATGCCTGCCTGCCCTCCCTCCGCCAGCACCCCCGAGTCTGCCCTGCCCGAGGGGAACAAGAGCCCTGTGAGGATCGGAGACAGCTCTGGTTGGGATGTAGAAGACACATTGTGACTCTTCCCGTCTGGAGAGGCCCTTCCCGCGGGCTTCTGGGCAGCGCCCCTGGGAGGAGCAGGGCCCCTGAATCCTGCCTCCTCCCTCGTGGGTCTCCCATTCTGCACAGGGGTCAGACGAGTGGCCCCTGGAGCAACCGGCGGGGTTCGGACCAAGGGCCTGTGGGGGCCCTTCAGTTTTCTCATGCCAGTGGGATTTTGGGGATGGGTCGTGTCAGGGAGGCTCCAACCTGAGCATGATTAGAAACAAAGCCAGAGATGTGAACCAAGAAGCGGGGAGGGCCAGCACGGGCCCAGCCGTGACCCAGACGGAGGCAGTGATGGGAACAGTAACAGGAAGCCCGAAGGTCCGTTCTCTCCCAGTGCGACGCTGACGGGGCTGGGTGAGCTGCACTAGCTCGGGGAAGCAGGCCAGTTGGCTGCCTGGGGTCACCGCCCCCAGCTCTTTGGCCCATGTGGCAGGAGGAGGGGTGAAGGGTCAGTCCATGCTTTTCTCAGTCCTGGGGGGGCGGACGGTGACAGAGAAGCCCTTCCTGAGCCCTGAGCCCTGAGCCCTGGCCGGGCATGTGCCCAAGCCCCGGGGCCCTCCAGCTCCAGCATGCCGAGGTGACCCCTCAGGCTACAGGCCCCCTGCAGTCCAGCGCCGTAGTCCCACCTCAGCTTGCCAAGGCCTTGATTCCATCATTCTCCCCCTCGCCCTCCCATCCAGGGCTCCCCTCAGGAGATGATCGGCCCTGAGCAGGACCCCTTGGTCTTCTCACTCCAAGTAACTGTCTTTCTCACCTCCTCCTGGGTCTCGGACAGCCTGGAGAACCGGTGTCTCCTAGAGAACCGGGGCCCTAGAGACCCCAGGGCAGAGGGGAAGAGAAGGCGAACAGCTTCAGAGCCCCGGTGAAGGCAAAGGCTGCAAACCAGACACTCGCCCAGCACTAAGCGACCCCCCATTCCCTCCTCCCCGAAGCCATGTGAGGCAGGGGCTGTGGGAAGTAGGAGCTGACACAAAAGAACTGCTGAGTTCTGAGCGGCCAGTGCACAAGATCCTCCAGTGGGGGCAGCCCACCGCACCCACCAGGACTCCCCAGAGCAGTCATCCCAAAGGCCTGTTGGGCGCCGTGGCCCGTGCGGCCGCCTCACAGAGAAGGGGTTCCCACTCGGGGTGCAGGGCCCTTCGCCGAGCCGGGCAGGAGGGCGCCGGGCTGCTTTCTCAGCACGCAGCCAGGGCACGGCGCGCCCTCAGAGGCTAGTCCCAGCCTAGGTTTCAGGCATACGGAAGTTCCTCCTGGATCTTCCGTTGCCCCACCAGCAGCTTAACCACTAGGACAGAAGGGAAAACCGGCAGAACAGGAAAAGGGACGTGGGTTCGGGGGCCTGGGCACAACTTGGCTCTGCAGAGGCCTCAGGGTGGCCTCTCATCTATGGCCGGGGGAAAGAGCCTAGTGCAGCCAACCCTCCCTGATCTGGCTCCGCCCCAGCCAAGGGCTACGTTGCTCGAGCAGGGCCCACCCCGCTCTTGCCTCACCTGCCTCTGTTGCTGTGTTAACTACTGCCTCCTATTGCCAATGGATTCCAGAACGCAGAGGAGAACTCCCGCATCTCCATCACCTTCTTCCGCCTCTTCCGGGTCATGCGCCTGGTCAAGCTGCTGAGCCGCGGAGAGGGCATCCGGACGCTGCTGTGGACCTTCATCAAGTCCTTCCAGGTAGCCGCCTCTGCCCTCCCGCCCCCGGCCTCCACCGGGCTCCCCGAGTGGGAGGCGACTCGGCGAAGGGATGGGCAGCCGCTAGGAGTCGAGGCCGGGCGCGCTCTGCTGCTCACCGCTGTGCGGCAGCGGCCTCCCGTGTCCGCGCCTTGCCTTCCTCGCGTCTGAAATGAGTCGCTTGGACTCGGTGTGTGGTTTTCAAAAGCACGCTTCCGGATCCCCCGATTTCCCCAAAGTCGGGTAGGGAAGGCTGGGAGCTAAGTGGGAGGCCGAGCGGCCCGGCCTTCTTCTCTCATTTATGTATTTTGCTGCAAGAATGGGGTTGCACGATGGGGTTTTGTGGTGGAAGAATTTGAAAAATGTGAACCCATACCCCCTCCCAGTTCTGGCATTGCAGCAGTACTGCCATTCGTACCTACTTAGAGACATAGCCAAACTCTTCAGGACCCTGGTTTCGTGCCACTCGATGAGAGACCTTCGAATGGGCACGGGGTGACCCAACACTAGGATTAATTCTCTTTACTCAGCCATCATTTTCCATCTGTAAAAGCAGGATAACGACTGCCCCTCGGCCATCTCTGAGGAGCATTATGTTAGTTTGAAGTTAATGAGATGCAAAGTTCTGTCAGGCCACTTGAATTCCCTCAAGATGAGTCTGGCAGGGACCCCTGCATGTGTTTCCAGGCGCCCCTGGCCTTGCACTGATAGCAGCTTCCCTGCTCATGGAAGCACTGCTCTCAGGCTTCCCAAGACAAGGGGACTCACCAGCACTGAACAATCCCACCCGTGTCCCCTGCCCTGGCCGGCCTGGGCCCATGCACAGGCATGGAATGGGTCCCTGACCCAACTGTGCTATAACTGAAGTTACAGCCAGAGGCAGGGGCACTGCTGTAAGGCACCTGTTTGCTTTGGAACCCCAACCCAAAGGCACGCGCACCCCCGCAGACAGCCTCCTTCCTGGGGACCTCATCAAACCCATGAGGGGGCCAGAAGGAGAGGGCTCCTTCTGTAACCTGCTGACTGCACTTACAGCCGGTCCTCCTCCCACCAGGGCTAGGCTGACTGCCCACTTCCTGATGGGTCCTGGCCCCCCCCTGTACCCCCACTCCCACCGCACCCCCAGCGCCGAGTCTTGCTTGGTCCCCGGGAATGTGAGGATTTTAGTGGGAGGAGATCTGGGCTGACCCTGTCTGAAGGCGCACTCCTGGAGTCCCACAGCTGTGAGTGACGGTATAAGCCCCAACATACTCAGCCACCCTCCACCATTCCCTGGACTAGGAGGAGACAACAGACCCGCTGCCTGTGAGCAGCCACACCTGACTGGAGCTGGAGTGTGGTCTCGCAGTGCCATCTAGTGGTGTGCGGGCACCTAGCCGGGCAGTTCCTAGGCGCGTCTGTGTGGGCACATGTGGCTCTCCCCACCTGTCACCAGTACGGAGCCCCATGGACCTCTCCCCAGGGAAAGTGGCAGGAGCTCCGGAAAATTCAGTCATCTAAACTGCTGGGCAGACAATGCCTTGAGTGAACAAAATGTGTGGGACCCAACTGCGTGCAAGGCAACACACAAGGCCATTTGTAAGCCTTAAATCATTTCAACTCCACTCAAGTCCTGGGAGGTCGTTGTAACCCTTCTCACTTTTCAGAGAGGCTAAGTAATATACCCGAGCTCTCATAGCTAGAAAGCGCCAGAAATAGGATTTGAGCCCATGATCTATCTTTTACTTGACTTTTCCTTAGTAAATGTCTTCCTTACAACTAGTGGAACAGCAGAAAGCCATACAAAGAAAGGGTGTGACCGGCCTCCACCTGTGCCTGCCCAGGAAGCCTTGGCGTGTGTCCTCCACCGCTCTCTCCTTGCTGTACAAAGACAGGGTCTAGTCGGAGGATGTTTTGCTCCTTTTTTATTGTTTTTAGTAAGTAATGCCACACTATTTTCTTTACTCAGCGACCTGCGTCTCTCAATCCTGTACTGCTTCTCAGGTGATTAAGACCGAGTAAAACAAGGGGTCAGTGCCCTCGCTCTGGCCTTCTCCCAGCTGCCCGGAGCTTCCCTGGGGCCCTTGGAAGTGGCCCCCAAGCCCAGCAGCATCTAGGGCTGCAGACGCAGAGCCCTGCCAGCCGCCTCCACTGGCCTCACGCAGCCTCTTGTGCTTCCTCCCAGGCCCTGCCTTACGTGGCCCTGCTGATCGTGATGCTGTTCTTCATCTATGCCGTGATCGGGATGCAGGTAGGGCGGGCTCCCCGACGCCCCGCCTCAGTCCCCCACTTTCCCAGTCCCGTGCTCCCTGACACCCTGCTGCCTCTCACCTCCCCCTGCTCCTGACTATCCCATTCCCTCCTCTTTCACCTTCTGAGGCCAAAAAGGTCATAGGAACTGGAACTTCCCCGCAAATGGTATCCTACAGGCAGCAGGGTGAACGGCCAAGATACACAGCTCAGAGAGCGTCTCTCCCCGTTTTCCCAGGCCTGGGGTCTGCTCTCAGAAAAACACTCCCAAAGTATGCAGTGTCCTCAAGAGATATGGGCTCTTCTCCGGGATCAGCAAGAAGGGTGTGTCAGACAGCACCCCCTCCTCTGCCCAGGTCTGATAGGCCTGAGAGCTACCCCCACCCCATCGTCATTCAGGAGAGAGGGCAGAGAGCAGGAGAGAGGCAAGCTCCGCCCATCAAACACGCAGCAGTTCCCAGCCGCCGCCCACACGTGCGCGCTGCACCTTCTCCTACCCCAAACCCAGAGTTCTCCAGCCTCTCTCTTCTCAGGACTCCAGCAGAACAGCCCAGAGCAACACTGCACACTGGCCACGAGCTTTTCCTCGGCGGCCCCTTAAGTGAGATTCCCCTGCTTGCTTGTTGCCAAAAGACCCCAGGGCTCATAGGCCCGACCCTTCGAGACGAAAAGAGCTCGCTTGCCGTTGCTCAAGGGAAGGTGGCAGTTTCTAAAACAAGCATTGCTTTAAAAGTCAGGGAGGGGGGTGAGGAGGCCTCTGATTTCAAGGACGCACTAAATTTGCCCAAGCTCCACATCGCTCATTGCACGTCACTCCACAGTCCTGGAACTAAATTTGGGAGAATGAGTGCTTGAACATACGGAGCTGAAATGGCAAAGAAAAGGTTATAAGAATGAATTCTGAGGATCTAATGGTGATGATAGTTAATGATAATACAGTATTAGCCCTGGCTGGTGTGGTTCAGTGGATTGAGTGACGGCCTGTGAACCAGAAGGGCACCAGTTCAATTCCCAGTCAGGGCACATGCCTGGGTTGCGGGCCAGGTCCCCAGTTGGGGGCGTGTGAGAGACAATTGATTGATGTTCTCACACTTCAGTGTTTCTCTCCCTCTCTTTCTCTCTCCCTTCCCCTCTCTCTGAAAATAAATAAATAAAATCTTAATAATAATGATAATGAGACAGCATCGTAAGATGAAATTGCTGATGGCAGATCGTAAGAGTTCTCACCAAAAAATAGTAAACTATGTGAGGTGATGGATGTTAATTATTTTTGATCGTGGTAATGATCCTACAATGTGTATGTGTATCAAATCGTCACCACATTGTACACTTTAAATACACACATATGTATATTTGTTCATTATTCCTCAAAACAGTTTTTTAAAAGAGAAAATATTCTTAAGAACGTGCAGCCCCTCTCCGCAAAAGACCACCGAGCCCTCTGTCCCCACACAGAAGCAGAGTCCACCTGCCATCAGCCTCAGCTCCCACTGGGCCACAGGGACCTCTCCTGAGGGCCATGGGCACCTTTCCCCTTCCACTGGTCCAGTGTGGGGACTGGGACAGGGCAGCAGGTGCCTGCCCCCTTGAGGCCCTGCCCGGCTGCATCAGGGAACTCTGCTCAGCTTATAAGCCAGCCTGTCCCAGGGACACCTGTGACCCCTGAAGAGGCCATTGGGCAATGAGTGGGAACTAGGACCCTCGCTGTCCACGGTTCATGAATCCCTTTCCTCTCCCCCTTTAGGTGTTTGGGAAAATTGCACTGAATGACACCACAGAGATCAACCGCAACAACAACTTTCAGACCTTCCCCCAAGCGGTGCTGCTCCTCTTCAGGTGGGTCTCTGAGGACAGGTACACGCAGACACTCCTGCATGATGCAGTCCTGCAGCCTGGGTGCAGAATGAGAGGGGGCTCTCTCCAGGAGAGCGGGCGGGAGAGAGCTGGTGCTGGGCCTCCTCCTCTGGCCGGGAAGCCGGTTGTTTCGTTGTTATGTATAAGTTCCTGTCAAGCAGCCTTGGACGCTGGCATAGCTGCTGTGACCAACTGAAAACAAAAGTCAGCCCTGGACACACCCCGATTTGAAAGCTGAACAGGCTCAAAGCCAAGCCAGCAACACACTTGCTCTGTGACGTTGAGTAAGACAGCTAACTTCTCTGAGCCTCATAAAACACGTACAGGTGCCAGTGTTGGCACCATTTGCTGTGTTGTGTGGTTATGTCCCTGTGTGCTTGGTTCTCCCTCAGTTAAGCCAACCCAGGGCCTCAGGCACAGCTGGGGAGGTGGGGATCCTCATGCCTGCCCATGAGTCGGCGAGTTCATGCTGCAAGCAGCCTGCTTCCCCTTCCTCACCTGGCTCCTGGCGACCCCTGGCCCACCCCCCTGGTTCTTGTCACTTTCCTGGATCCCTCCTAGCTGGGAGATGAGAATTATTTACCCTACCCTGGACCAGATGATTTCTAAAGTCATTCTAGCTCGTGTATCCCACCTTCTTCGGTTCTGGAAAGGCAGCGAGCCTCTTATCACCTGGGGTTCCTTTCCAGAAGATCCAGGGATTCGATCAGAGAACCCCATCTTCACTGCATTCTATAGAATCCTTTCTTCATACCCAGGCCCAAGCATCATCATTGCTCAAATGTATTACATCGAAATGACAGGGCCTTTAAATATCAGTGTGACATCACCACCTCCCTCAGACTGTAAGCTATGAGAACACAAGGGCCACTGTCAACTGCAATTTAACGACACTTAAGCCTGTACCACACTTAAATAGGGGAATTAGGACCAGATAGTAGAGCAAGCACATAAGTCTCTCTCCCCTCCTTTTCTAAAGTTCTTGATGACAGAAGATATTAAAAAACAAACAAACAAACAAACAAACAAAAAACCCATCACAGTACTAGGAAGGAACAAAAACCACAGAAGTGTGCTATTGGTGAACCAGAAATACCAAGGAATTCCTAAGCAGAAGAAAGCAGATGGGATTCAACTGACAAAGAACAACAAAGAAATGGAATACGTACATTCGAAAACACCAGAGGGAAAAATGGACAAAGAAAACTATAGCAATTCAGCAAAAGGATGGAAGGGCAAGAGAAGAAAAGGAAGGAAGGGGGGGAGGGAGAGAGGGAAGGAGGGAGGGAGAAAGAGGAAGAGGAAAAAGGAAAGAAAATGAGAACATAAAATAAGATGGCAAGAATAAGAACAAAGATTAATAATCATGAAAAATTAAATTTCTCTATCAAAAGATAGACATTCTAAGAAATCTACCTCTAGCCTGTTTATAATACGCAGAGTAAAATAAAATGACCTAAAGAGAATAAAAATAAAGGAATAGAAAAAGAATACCAGGCAATGCTTACCAAAAATGTAGAATAGTAATAACAATATCAGAAGAAATGAAATTCCAGGTGAAAGGGATTAAACAAGACAAAGATGGATATTAAATGTTGACGAAAAGGTAGAATCCACCCAGAATATATAATAATTATAAAACTGCATGCATGTAACAATGTATTTGGAAATACATCAATCAGACACTGATAGAACCATAAGGAGAAAATGAACACACACAGTGGGAGACTTCCACGCAGCACAAGGAAAGCGACAGACCAAACGGACCGTCTAGGTAACACAGTTAACGAACTTAATCAAATGAGCCTGTATTCAGAAAATAGCAATATTCAATAAATACTACTATCCTTTAAGCACCCAGAAATATTCACAAAACTTAGCCAAGATTTAAGTCACAAAGAAAAACTCCATAAATTCTAAAACTTCCCTGATTTCAATGCAGCAAAAATTTAAAAGTAACCATAAAATTAGCAGTCCCTCCAAAAATTATTCACTAATAGCTTTGAGTCAGTGTTCTAAATAATTCAGAGCTGAAGCTACAAACTACTTAGAAATGAAAGTGAGAGAACAATGTCTTAAATTTTTGAACTGCACCAATTAATACAAAAGAAAAATTTAGAGCCTAAAAGTTTACAATAACTAATAGATGGAAAAAGAATAGCAAAATTACCCCAAAGTATGAAGGAATGCATTTATTAAAATAAAGCAGAAATTAAGAAAATATTTTTAAAATATATCAATAAAGCCTAAAACCAATTCTTTGAAAAGAGTAATAAATAGACAAACTTTCATCAAATCCAATTTTTTGAGAAGTTTTCAAGAGTTTATTTGGGCCAAACTGATGACACATGCCAGGGATCAAGATCTCAAATGCTCCCAAGAATAATGGTTTTCCGGCTTGTTTTATTCATTGGAAACTAAGGAGAAAATTTAGGGAGGATTATATGGAGATGGGAAAAAGCAGGGTGGGAACTGGGTTACAGGATAGTTAACAAGATTATGTGCTTTCTTTTTCATTAATTTTATTTTTCAATTACAGTTGAGATTCAATATTATTTTACATTAGTTTTAGGCATATGGCATAGTGGTTAGACAGTTCAGTCATATACTTTACAAAGTGTTCCCCCCAATGTTTCGAGTCCTCACCCAGCACCGTACATAGTTATCACAATATTATTGACTATATTCTGTACTTGGCATCATCATGACTATTTTGTAGCTACCAGTTTGTACTTCTTACTACCTTCACCTTTAGACACAGTCCCCAACACCCCTACCCTGGAAATGATCAGTTTGTTTTCCGTATATATGAGTCTGATTCTGTTTTGTTTGTTTGTGTTAGATTTGCATATAAGTGAAATCATATGGTATTTGTCGTCCTCTGTCTGACTTATTTTACTTAGCCTAATAGGTCCATCCATACTGCTGCAAATGGTAAGGTTTCATTCTTTTTACAGCCAAGTAATATTCCGTTGTATATATGTACTACATCTTTGTCCACTCATCTATTGATGGGCACTTGGGTAACTTCCATGTCTTGACTATTGTACATAGCTCTGCAGTGAGCACAGGGTGCACATATCTTTTCAAATTAGTGTTTTGTGTTTCCTCCAACATACATCCAGAAGGAATAAGGCAATTTCCTTTTTCATCTTTTGAAGATTCTTCATACTGCTTTCCACAGTGGCTGCATAAGTCTGCATTCCCACCAACAGTGAACATCCCTTTTCTCCACATCCTCACCCAACACGTGTAGTTTGTTGATTTATTAATGAGAGCCATTCTGACAGGCATAAGCGGCATCTCACTGTGGGTTTAACTTGCATTTCTCTAATGATTGGTGATGCTGAGCATCTTTTCATATGTGTATTGGCCATCTGCATGTCCCCTTTGGAGAAGTGTCTATATTCAGGTTCTCTGTCTATTTGTTTATTTGGATTGTTTGTATTTTTTGTGTTCAGTTTCCTGAGTTTTTGTCGATTTTGGATATTCACCCCTTATAGGATGTGTAATTGGAGAATATCTTCTTTCATTCAGTATATTACCTTTTCATTTTGTTGATGTTTTTCTCTGCTGTGCAAAAACTTTGTAGTTTGATGTAGTCCCATTTATTTATTTTTCTCTTGTTTCTCTTGCCCAAAGAGATACATCAGGAAAAATATTGCTAAGAGAAATATCAGGGATTTTACTGCCTATGTTTTCTTCTAGGAGTTTTATGGTTTCAAGTCTTACATGTAATTCTTCAAACCATTTTGAGTTTGTTCTTGTACATGGTGCAAGAAAGTGGTCTAGTTTCACTTTTTGCGTATAACTGTCCAATTTTCCCAACAATATTTATTGAATATACTGTCTTTATCCCATTGTATCTTCTTGCCTCTTTTGTCATATATTAATTGATCACAAAGGCATAGGCTTATTTCTGGGTTTTCTGTTCTGTTCCATTGATCCATATGCCTGTTTTTATGCCAGTCCTATGCTGCTTTGATTACTAGTTTGATATCAGGTGATATGATATCTCCAACTTCGTTTTATTTTCTCAAGATTGCTGTGACCATTCAGGGTCTTTTGAGGTTTCATATGAATTTTTGGAATACTTGTTGTAGTTTAGTTCTGTGAAATATGCCATTGTTACCTTGCTAGGAATTGCATTGACTCTGTAGATTGCTTTTGGTAGTATAGACATTTCAATGATGCGGATTCTTTCTGTCCATGAGCACGCTGTATGTTTTCGTTTACTTGTACCTTCTTCAATATTTTTCTTCAGTGTTCTATAATTTTCCAAGTACAGGTCTTTTACATCCTCCATTAGATTTATTTTTAAATGTTTTTTTATACAATTGTATATGGGATTGTTTTCTTAGTTTTCCTTTCTGGCAGTTCATTATTGGTGTGTAAAAATGCAACCAATTTCTGAATATTTCTTTTGTGTCCTGCTACTTAGCTGAGTTTATTTATTAGCTCCACTAGTTTTTTGGTGGAATTTCTAGGGTTTTCTATATATAGTGTCTTGTCCTCTGCAAATAATGACAGTTTTACTCCTTCCTTTCCAATTTGGATGCCTTTGATTTTTTCCTGTAACATGGTTGCTGTGGCTAATACTTCCAGTACTATGTTTAATAAGAGCGATGAAAGCAGACATCCCTGTATTTTTCCCTATCGTAAGGAAAATGCGTTTAGTTCTTCCCCGCTGAGTATGCTGTTGGCTGTGGGTTCCTCATGTGTGGCCTTCATTATGTGGAGGTGTGCTTCCTCTATTCCCATTTTGCTGAAAGTTTTTATCATAAATGATTATTGGATTTTGTCAAATGCTTTTTCTGCATCTATTGATAAGATCATATGATTTTCATCCTTTGTTTTTTTTATGTAGTATATCATGTTAATTGATTTCTGGATATTCAACCAATCTTGCATCCCAGGAATAAATCACACTTGATCATGCTGTATGCTCTTTTTAATGTAATGTTGAATTTAGTTTGCTAATATTTTGTAGAGGATTTTTGCATCTATGCTTAGCGAAGATATTGGCCTACAATTTCCTTTCATTGTAATGTTTTTTCCTGATTTTGGTGTAAGGAAAAGGCTGGCCTTGTAAAATGAGCTTGAGAGTGTTCCCCTTTCTTGACTTTTTTTGGAATTCTTTGAAAAAGATAGGTGTTCTTTTTTTTTTTTTAATATTTGGTAAAGTTCACCTGTGGAACCATCCTACCCAGGACTTTATTTTGTTGGGAATTTTTTGATTACTGGTTTGATTTCATTGGTTGTAAGTAGTCTCTTTAGGTTTTTTGTTTTCCTTGATTCAGTCTTGGAAGATTGTATGTTTCTAGAAATTTATCTTTTTCTTCTAGTTTGTCCAGTTTGTTAGCATATGATTGTTTGTAGTATCTTCTTTTAATTCTTTTTATTTCTGTTGTATGTTGTTACTTTTCTTTCATTTCTGATTTTATTTATTTGGGTCCTCCCTCTTTTTTTTCTTGATGAACCTGGTTAAAGGTTTATCGCTCTTGTTTATTTCTTCAAAGAATCTTCTCTTGGTTTCATTGATCTTTTGTATTGCTTTAAAAAAAACAAAAAAACTTTATTTTGTTTACTTCCTCTCTGATCCATATTATTTCCTTCCATCTACTCACTTTGGGCTTTACTTGTTGTTCTTTTTCTAGTTTCTTTAGGTGTAGGGTTTTATTGTTTATTTGAGATTTTTATTGTTCAGTAGGCCTGTATTGCTATGAATTTTCCTCTTGGGACTGCTTTCACTGTGTCCCATGGATTTTGGACTGTTGTGTTGTGTTTTCATTTTCATTTGGTTCAAGGTATCTTTTGATTTCTTCTTAATCTCATAGAAAATTCATTAATTTTTTAGTAACCTGTGATTTAGTCTTCATGTATTTGTGTGGCTTTCAGGGGTGTTTTTTTGCTAATTGATTTCTAGTTTCATACCATTGTGATCAGAGAAGATTCCTGATATAATTTCAATTTTAAATTTATTGAGACTTGTTTTGTGTCCCAACATGTGATCCAGCCTAGAAAATGTCCCATGTACACTTGAAAAGAATGTATATTGGGCAGTTCTGGGATGAAATGCTCTAAAAATATTATATCTATCTGGTCTAATGTGTCATTTTAGGCTGCTGTTTCCTTGTTGATTTTTCTCTCTGGGTGATTCATCCATTGATGTCAGTGGGGTATTAAAGTCCCCTACTATAACTGTATTACTGTTGCTCTCTCCATTTATGTCCATCAAGGTTTGCTTTATATATTTAGGTGCTCCTATGTTGGGATCATAAATGTTTAGAGGGATTATATCATCTTACTGGATTGATCCCTTTTTCATTATGGAATGTCCTTCTTTGTTTCTTATTGTAGCCTGTGTATTAAAGTCTATTTTGTCTGATATAAATATTGCTACCCCAGCTTTTTCTTCATTTCCATTTGCATGAAATATCTGTTTCCAGTCCCTTTACTTTCAGCCTGCGTGTGTCTTTCTATCCGAAGTGGGTCCCTTTTAGACAGAATATATGAGTCTTATTTTCTTATCCATTCAGCTACCCTGTGTGTTTTGATTAAAGCATTAATCTGTTTTCATTTAAAGTGGTTATATTGATGGGTATGTAGTTATTGCCATTTTATTATTTACACTTATGTTTCTTTTCTCCCCCCCCGCCCCTTCTTTTTCTTAAAGACGTCCCTTTAACATTTCTTGTAATACTGGCTTGGTGGTGGTGACCTCCTTTAGCTTTTTCTTGTCTGAGAAACTCTTTATTTCTCCTTCAATTTTGGATGATAGCCTTGCTGGGTAAAGTAGTCTTGGTTGTAGGTTCTTCCTTTTCATCATTTTGAACATTTCATGCCATTCTTTTCTGGCCTGAAAAGTTTCTATTAGGAAATCAACCGAAAGTCTTATGGGAAAAAAACTTTCTTGTAGGTAATTGTTTTTCTCTTGCTGCTTTCCTGATTCTCTCTTTGGCTTTAACTTTTCTTATTTTAATTATGATGTGTCTTGGTGTGGGTCTCCTTGGGTTCATCTTGTTTGGGACTCTCTGAACTTCCTGAACTTGTGTGTCTTTTTTCCTCATCAGGTTAGGGAAATTTTCTTCAAATAGGTTCTCAATCCCTTGCTGTCTCCTTTTTCCATCTAGTACCCAAATGATGCAGATGTTGCTATACTTGATGTTGTCCCAGAGGTCCCTTAAACCAGGGATCCCCAACCTCTGGGCTACGGACTGGTACCAGTCTGGACCCGTTAGGAACTGGGCCTCACAGCGGGAGGTGAGCTTGAATGTAATACACTTGAATCATCATCCCCAAACCATCCTCCTGCCCCCAGCCCATGGAAAAATTGTCTTCCACAAAACTGGTCTCTGATGCCAAAAAGGTTGGGGACCGCTGCCTTAAGCTATCTTTATCTTTTTTTATCCTTTTTTCTTTTTTGCTGCTCTGTTTGGGTGTTTTCTGCTATCTTGTCATCCAAATCACTGAGTGGGTCCTGTGCTTCATCTAATCTGCTGTTGATTTCTTTCAGTGTATTCTCCTTTTAAATTACTGTATTCTTCACTTATGACTGGTTCTTTTCTATGGTTTCTGTGTGCTTTTTTTATCTTGTTGAAGTTCTAAGTTTTTTGAGCATTCTTGTAACCCCCATTTTGACCTCTATATCTGGGAGTTTGCTTGCCTCCATTTCCCTTAGGTTTCGTTTTTCTGAGGATATCTTTTGTTCTTTCACTTGGGACGCATTTGTCTCCTCATTTTGGCTGCCTCTCTATGTTTGTTTCAATATATTAAGTAGATCGACTATGTCTCTCAGTCTTGATATGTTGGCTTTATATAATTGGTGTGCTTTGGGGCCCAGTGGTGCAGTCTCCTGGAACCCCTAAGCCAGATGCTCCAGGAGTGTTTCTTGTGTGGGTCCTGTATGTCCTTTCGTTCTGATTGCTATTCTCACATAAATGGAGAAGTTGGGGGGTGGGGGCGGGGGGATTGACCCTTAGGCTGGCTCATTGTGCAGATTGGCCATGACCAGAGTATACGAGCTGCTATGTGGGGGGCTGACCCCATGAAGTGGAATTTCTCCCAGAGGGGTCTGGTGCCTGCTGAGACCTCCCTTTTGGTATGCTGCTTCAAGGAGCTAATCAGGTCATGCTTTATTGTGGTCTGAAGCTAGGCACCAGGTGTGTTTGTTCTTGGGCTTCTTGGGAGGGACTCCAGTGTAGGTCAATGTCAGAAGCTGCCTGTGTGTGACCAGCTTTGGGCTACCTGATAAAAGCTACAGAGCAATCCACAGTTGGTAGCTCCCTGTGCTGGGCCTGGGTACATGAGGGAGGGACCAAACTACATACGAAGACAAGCTGCCACCAGTGCCAGGTCTGGGGCACGTCAGGAACAAGCTGAAGGCACCCTGAAACCCACTGTCACCTGCTGGCTGCCCATTAGGCTCAGCCAGTGAAAGAGCCTCTGGTGGTATGCGAATTATGTGAGGCAGGTTCTCAGGGAGTCACCAGGTAAGGGCAAATGGTGTTTACCAGGTTAATACAGAGTCACAGCTGGCACCAGTGCTGGGTCTGAGGTCACTTAGCAAAAATCTCAGAGTATACCATGGTCAATTGCACCAGCCTGGGGTCTGTGGAACTTTGCACTGGGGTGGGGTCTCAGGGAGTCATATGGTGGAGCAAGTAAATTCATCAGGCTACAGCAGGTTAAGATTTGGCTGTGTGGAGGGAGGGCTTAATCCAGGAGAGGTGGTACCTGTCAGGCATGCAGGAAGACAGCCCTTGCCTTAAACCACACAATTAAGTTTCTCCTTGCGTGTGTCTGGTACCCTCGCCCTCAAAGCTTGCCTGCAATTCCTCAATGGTTTTTTAAGAAAGTCTGAAGTGCAAACCCAGGCTGGTTGCTGCTGGCAGAGCTTACATTGGTGAGCAGGTGGGGTAGGGCAGGGCCTCTGGGAGTCATCAAGGTGGGGCTAGTGTAGCTGACCAGGCTAATGCCCTAAAGGGAGTGAACTTAACCCAGGAAAGATGGCACTCATTTGCGGTGCAGGAGAGGGACTCAACACAGGGACATTGGTGGCTATCCCTCCAGCCTTCTCTCCAAAACCTCACTTCTCTGTCTCTCCCTGTGTAACTCTGGCATCCCTGAGCCACCATCTCCCCAGTAGAGCCCAAGGTGAGTG
This sequence comes from Mormoops blainvillei, assembly GCA_004026545.1. Classification (NCBI taxonomy): domain Eukaryota; kingdom Metazoa; phylum Chordata; class Mammalia; order Chiroptera; family Mormoopidae; genus Mormoops; species Mormoops blainvillei. The sequence goes on along the minus strand of PVJD01006044.1, from coordinate 57,779 downwards.
CCTGCAAGGGAGAGTTTGAGTGCAGGCCCTTTAAGAGGACTCCTTGGTTTCTGGCAGCCTTACGTATCACCTGAGTAGAGGTAATTACTGCTGATTTTCACCGTCAGATGTTATATGGTCTCCTCTCCCTGGCACTGGTGTTCCAGACTGGGAAGCCTGGCATGGGGCTGACACCCCTTGCTCTTAAGGGAGGACCTTGCAACTGAGATATGCCTCCAGATTCTCAACCAACACATGTGGGTGCGGGGCCAGACCATTTCTTTTCCCTGCCTGTCCTATCGGTCTCCATTTGGCTGCTTCTGTATATTATTAGTTATAAGACTTCTGTTCAACCAACCTTCAGATAGTTACTCTGGCTGATTGTTCTGTAATTTAGTTGTAATTTTGACGTGGTAATGGGAGGAGGTGAATGCAGCTTCTATCTATTTTGCCCTCTTGGACTGAAAATGATTGTGTACTTTTTTTTGAGGGTTGTCATAACTTATTTCAAAAATGTGTTAACTTAGATACACAGAAACAATGGACAGGGCTTGCTTAAGGCACTTATAAAACTTATACTAAAAAAAAGCATTATATGCCTGGGGTGTGACTACCCACCAAGACCTGCCCCATTAGGAATTTATGATAAGATCACCCTGTGAGGTTACTTTCCATAGACCCTCCCCTTATTTTGTTCACACATCCCCCTTTTGGTCATAAATCAATCCCCAGGATGTACTGATGGCCAACCTTTTAATCAGATAGTGTGGTCTCACAGCACTAGAAAGACTCATTCCTACGAAGGCTCAGTATCAACCTCATCTTGTTGACTATTGGAGATGGGGCAATACTGCAACCATGAACTCTTGAGTTGAGGCCAAATATTTTCCCGGAAGGGAAGGGCAAGTAAATGGAGGATAGTCAGTTCTTATGGCCTTCACTGCGAGGGGAAAAACTCTGGGTCATTTCTATCCTGTGAACTGTCATGATCCAGGTTTTGCCCTTTTTCTCATATTTCTGCATTTGACATCTATTATAACATTTACACAAGCCATGAAGAGTGTGAACAATTATCTTGTACTTGTTCTGTACTCCTAAACAGCTGGACTATACGGAAAAACCCAAAGAACAAGTTTAACTATTATTATGACTACTATCATTAGCAGACAGGTAAACACAATCAACAAAAATGGGTTCTGAGGTCAATATCCATAGGCACACAGGCCTTGGTGCTGTCTTGGGATAGCTGTCGACCTCTGGTGTCAGCAGCTGCTCACCCGAGCGAAGGCGTTGACGTCTGCCATAGGTGGGGATGAGCGTCAGAGATGGCGATAGATGTCCATTCACGGCCAGGCTCCTGATGAGGTCCCTTCCAACAAGGTTGGAGAGTGTCTTTTTTTTTTTTTAATGTCCTTTCCAAGAAACAAAACCTAGAGTATTTATCCCTGGGAGCTCTCAGTGAAAGGAAGCAGTTAGCAACCATGGCAAGAGCGTAAGATGGCTCCGTTCAAGTAGCCAGCTCATAAATTCCTTCATCTAAGGCCAGAGTAAATGCACTGTGATGAATGGAGGAACGCAAAAACCAACAAATGGAGAGCCAGGGAGCAGGGAAGAGCCAAGCAGCACCATAGCTGCAACTATGCATTTAATTTACAGCCATTGCTTACCCATACATAGACACTGGAAGTTTCCTACGTATATATTGAGATTTTAACCCTTCAAACCTTACTATCTAATGAAAATGAAAAAATCAATTAGCATTCTTTAGCTTGAACATTTTATTGTAGAAACATTTTTCATAGATCTCAGAGTTTATTATCAACATGAACTTATTTTTATAAAACCCAGGCTAAATAAAGACTTGTCTGTTTTACTTAAACCAACAAACTTAAGCTAACTTTCATGTACTGAGGATTAATTTTAGATTGTGTGAACTTAAAAGATGTTTGAGTTAATTTCTGTATTTCTGAGGTTTTTCAGAATACCTTATCCTTACAAGTGTTTGCCTTTAAACTAATATCAATAATACCATCCAGAGGTAGAAAATTATCTCACATTTACATATACACGTATGGACACACAGAGACAGACACAGGGGCCTTTTAGCCATGAGAAAAACTCACTAGTTTATAAAAGAACAGTCAGATCCAAATTTTGTTTTGGAGATATTCACAATTTATATCTGTACGTAACCAGTCGAGTTCCCAATGACCTTCCCCCTTTAAAATAAGGACAGCCATTTTTAATACCTCAAAGAATTGGGTGGACACCTGAAGGACATCACAGGTCGATCCTTTCATCCAAACCCTCTTTGGAAGCTTCAGGAGACCAACTAAGTATGCTTTCCATGCATTCTGCCTAATTTTATAGCCAGCTTTTTTTCTAACTGTGCATGCAAAAGATTAATTTAGAAATATCAAGGGAGCCTCATGATGGCCATCGTAGTTATAAATGGGAGGCTGACTGTCATGGGGTTTGTTAGCCTCAGAGGTATGATTGTCTGTGTTAATTTGGAGATCTACAGAGTTCGAACAAACGTTTAGGGAAAACCAGCCTTTATGTGCACATCTCCAGATGAACCAATGCAGTGACTATCCCTATAGGACTGCTTTATGCCCTACAGGAAATTTTTCCTCATGCAGCAAAGATTGTTAGTCAGCTAACAAAACCCAAGTAAGGGCCAGTGAGAGCTTACCAGATGCTGCCGGAACCACAACACTTTCCAAGGCATAGACCCCTCTCTTGGGCTCCTCTCTCAGGGTGAACCCATTCCAGGGTGCCCTGTCCTTCTTCCCAGGGCTCCTGTCAGCTTCTCTGGGATCAGCTGCACTACCACACTTAGCAACTCGCAGCACCCATCTCTGCCACTCTTGATTCGGGGATCTGAAAGCTATCATCACTTCATTGGCTATTCAGGTTGGGGAAGCAAGTGTCCTTTCTCTTTCAGGGCTGGAGAGAGTTCAGTCTCTCATTTAAACACCAAAGATTTTGTGCAGGTTCTCAGTAAGCAATCCAATTAAAAACAGACACCCATTTTTTTACCTTTCTCTGGGGTATTTCAACCCTTACCTACCTCAAGAATTTTCTAAAAGTAGCTCAAATAAAGACATGGCCTGCTGCTTAAAGCCAGAAGGCCCTCAGTTCCAAGAGAGACTTGCCGAAGTTCACCCGGTGCAGAGTGGGGAGCTGGTAGGGCACAATGGGCCCTTACTTGTACCTAGCACTGGCTCTGGGTCCACAGGGTGACCCTGGGCGACTTCATTGCAGTCTTGCCAACAATGCCAAGTAAATGTCCACATAAGAAACATCTAAACCTATAGAGATTGTTTCATGAGTTTTTTTTGAGCCAAACTGTTGATGTATGCCAGGGAGCAAGATCTCAAATGCTTCCTCAAATCCAGTTTTTTAAAAAAAGACACAACAATACCAGGAATAAGAAAAGCAACATAATTGTAGATGTGGAAGTGATTTTTAGAATGATAAGAGAGTATCGTTAACAAATTTATGGCAACGTATTTGAAAATCTTGATAAAGTGGATGCTTTTTTTCTAAACTATTTTTTAATCCTCACCTGAGGATATGTTTATTGATTTGAGGGAGAGAGAGAGAGAGAGAGATCAATGTGAGAGAGAAACATCAATTGGTTGCCTCCTGCAGGCATCCTGAGCAGGGATCAAACCTAGGTGCGTGCCCTGACCGAAATCAAACGCGCAGCCTGTTGGTGTATGGAGTGACACTCTAGCCAGCGGAGCCACCTGGCCAGGGCAAAGTGGATGCTTCTGTATAGGAAAATACAAATCACAAAAATTGTCTTCATTTTTTTTTAATTGACCACGGTAGAAACTGTAAAGGTAGTCACAGGTTTAGTCCTCACAAAAGGCCAAAGATTTAATATGTTTTTGTGTAATGTCTACCAAAACAACAAGGAATCGAAAGTTGCTTAAACTTTCTAAGAATAGAAAGGAGTGGAGCGCCTCCTCAGTCATTCCAATAAGAAAAAAGGTAAGAAGTAAAATATGAAAACCTGTAGACATAATGGTCATTGTTTGCAAACAGTGGGCTTTTCCAAGTAGAAAATTCAAGCAAATCAACTCAAAAGACTGTATAACAATAGGATCAGTAAGGTGGAAGATTAATAAAAGAACACAGTCACTTTCCTGTACTGCTAATGGGTAGGCTGGTCAACCTGTTGTAACAAAATACCGTAGAGTGGGTGCCTTAAGCAAGAGACATTTCTTTCTCACAATTCTGAAGGCTGGAAGTTCAAGATCAAGGTCCTGGCTCATTCAGAGTTTAATCAGTCCTGGTTAAAACCCTTTTCCTGACCTGCGGACAGCCACTTTATCACTGTGACCTCACATGGTTGGGGGTGGATGCTCTAATCTCTCTTCCTCTTCTTATAAAGGCTCTGATCTCAGTTTATGACCTGACTTAAACCTAATTACCCCCTAAGGCCCCACCTGCAAGTGCTATCACATTACGGCTTAGGGCTTTGACATAGGAATTCTGGAGAGACACAAACGTTTCGTCCAGGGGTGTCCAGCCTTTTGGCATCACTGCACCACACTGGAAGATGAGTTGTCTTGGACTACACATTAAATACATTGCGACACGTAATCACACACACACACACACACACACACACACACACACACACACAAAACCTCATAATGTTTCAAGTAAATTTATGATTTTGTGTTGGGCCACATTCACAGCCATCCTGAGCTGCATGTGGCCCATGGGACTATGGCTTGGACACTCTGGATTAGTCCATAACAACTTATAACTAATTAGTAAATATAATAGACAAGATCACAAGCTATCACATTTTTAGTCAATATTATAATGCAAATTTTAATCAATGCAATAAGATAAGAGAAATTAGTCAAAGGGTATATATTAGAGAAGAAGAAATAAAAGCCAAAAATACTGATTGCCAAACTCAACAACAGCATAGTGAACAACTCAATTTAAAAATGCACTTGAATAGACATTTCTCCAAAGAAGATATATGAATGACCAATGAGCACATTCATAGATGCTTGGTATCATTAATCATAATGGAAATGCAGATCAAAACTGCAAGATACTACCTCTCACTCATTAGGATCGCTACTACCAAAAAAAAAAAAAAACAAGTGTTATCAAGGATGTGGAGAAATTGGAAACCGTGCCATTGGTGGGAATATAAAATGGTACAGCCACTGTGGAGAACAGTATGGTAGTTCCTCAAAAAATTAAAAACATAATGACCACATGACCCAGCAATTTCCATTCTGGGAATACACCCAAAAGAATTGAAAGCAGGGTCTCAAAAAGATATTTGTACACCCATGTGCGTCGTTCACCAGAGTTAAAATGTGGAAGCAGCCCAAGTGTCCATTGGCCAATGGACGCTTGTGGTATATGCATACGATGGAATATTATTCAGCCTTTAAAAAGGAAGGACATTCTGCAGTATGTTATAACATGGATGAACTTGAGGTCATTATGCGATGTAAAATAAGCCAGTCACAAAAAGACAGACTCTATATGATTCCACTTAAATGAGATACTTAGTCAAAATTGTAAAGACAGAAAATATAATGGTGGTTGACAGGTTCTGGGCAAGTTATTGTTTAACAGGTATATGGTTTCAGTTTTATAAAATGAAAAGAGTTATGGGAATGGGCAGTGCAATGGGCTGCACAACAATGTTAGTATATTTAATACTGCTGACCTCTACGCTTAAAAATGACTAAGATCGTAAATTTTATTGTGTGTATTTTACCACAATAAAAAAGAAAATGTGAACACAGTATACGCTTTCACTTATTTGTATCTTCTTCAATTTCTTTCTTTAGTCTCTCATAATTTTCCAAATAAAGTTCTTTTAGATCCTTGGTTAGGTTTATTCCTAGGTATTTTATTCTTCTCGAAGCAATTGTGAATGAGTTTTATTTTATTTTTTTTAGATTTTATTTATTTCTAGAGAGATGGGAAGGGAGGGAGAAAGAGAGGGAGAGAACCATCGATGTGCGAGAGATACATCAACTGGCTGCCTCTCACATGTCCCCAACTGGGGACCTGTCCCACAACCTAGGCATGTGCCCTGACTGGGAATCAAACCAACAACCCTCCGGTTTGCAGGCCAGCACTCAATTCACTGAGCCACACCAGCCATGGCAGGATTGTTCTCTTAATCTCCCTTTCTGTTAGTTTATTATTGGCAAATAAAAATGCAACTGATTTCTGGATATTAATTTTGTATCCTGCTACTTTGCTGAATTCATTTATCAGTTCTAGTAGCTTCTTGGTGAAATCTTTGGGGTTCTCTATATACAGAATCATGTCATCTGCAAATAAAGACAGTGTTATTTCTTCCTTTCCAATTTGGATGCCTTTTATTTCTTCTTCTTGTCTCATTGCTGTGGCTAGGACTTCCAGTACTATGTTGAATAAGAGAGATGAAAGCAGACATCCCTGTCTTGTTCCTGATCTAAAGGGGAACACTTGTTGTTTTTGCCTGTTGAATATGACGCTGGTAGTGGGTTTGTCATATATGACCTTTATTATGTTTAGGTACCCATATTTTGCCATGTATAATGTGCACTTTTTTTGCCAAAATTGTTGAGGGAAAAATAAGGATGTGCATTATACGTGGGTAGTACTAATTCCTTATCTATAAAAATGTTTTTAATTCTTTTATTTGTGCTTATGCATTAAAAGTATAACTCTGGAAAGCAATAACAATGTCTGCATGCAAAATAATACCCTAGAATACGATAATTGCTTTTGTTTCTAAATATAAATAAATAAATAATTGAATTAAAAAAATAAAACGAAAGCTTTTTTTCCTGAGTGTTTGGGCCAAAAACGTGGGTGCACATTATGCATGGCAAAATATGGTATGCTCCCTCTATTCCCATTTTGCTGAGAGTTTTTATCATAAATAGGTGCTGGATTTTATCAAATGCTTTTCTCACACCTATTGATATGATCGTGAGGTTTTTATCCTTCATTTTGTTTACATGGTGAATCACATTTATTGGTATACAAATGTTGCACCAACCTTGCATTCCCAGAATAAATCCCACTTGATCATGGTGTATGATCTTTTTGATGCATTGCTGTATTTGGTTTGCTAATATTTTGTCAAGGCGTTTAGCATCTATGTTCATCAGGGCTATTGGCCTCTAATTTTTTTTTTTTGTAGTGTCTTTATCTGATTTGTAATTAGGATAATGCTAACCTCATAAAATGAGCTTTGGAGCCTTCCTTCCTCTTGAATTTTTTGAAATAGCTTGAGGAGAGGTGTAAGTGCTTCTTGGAATGTTTGGCGAAATTCACATGTGAAGTCATCCAGTTCAGTATTTTTGTTTGTTGGGAGTTGTTGTTTTTTTTAATTACTGCTTCAGTTTCACTAAGTGTAATCTGTCTATTCAGAGTCTCTGATTCTTCCCTGATTTAGTTTCGGAAGATTGTAAGTTTCTAGAAATTTATCCATTTCATCCTGGTCGTCTAATTTCTTGGCATAATATTTTCTTATAATCCTTTTTATTTCTTTAGTGTCAATTATTATTTCTCCTCTTTAATTTTTTATTTTATTCATTTGTGTCCTCTCTCTTTTTTTCTTAATGAGTCTGGTTAAAGGTTTGTCAATCTTGTTTATCTTTTCGAAGAACTAGCTTTTGGATTCATTGATCTTTTATATCATTTTTTAGACTCTATTTCATTTAGTTCTCTATCATCTTTATTATGTCCTTTCTTCTGCTCACTTTAGGCTTTGTTTGTCTTTATTTTCCAAGTTCCTTTAAGTGTGAAGTTAGATTGTTTCTTTGAGTTTCTTTGTGTTTCTTGAGAAGCCTGTAATGCTATGAATGTCCCCCGTAGGATTGCATTCCTTGTATCCCACGGATATTGAAGCACATACAATGGGCTAACGACAGTTTATTCAATAAATGGTGTTAGGAAAATTGGACAGATATGTGCAGAAAAATGAAACTAGACCACCTTCTTATGCCACACACAACAATAAACTCAAAGCAGATTAAAGACTTGACTGTTAGACCCCAAACCATAAAAATTCTAGAAGAAAGCTTAGGCAGTAAAATTTGGACATTGCTTGTAGCAATATTTTATCTGATATATCTTCTCAGGCAAGGGAAACAAAAGAAAAAATAAATAAAAGGAACTACATCAAACTAAAAAATTTTTGCATAGCAAAGGAAACCTTCAACCAAATAGCCCACGGAATGAGAGAACATATTTACCAATACACCTGATAAGGGGTTAATATCCAAAATCTATAAAGAACTTCTAAAACTCAACACCCCCCCAAAAAACCAATCCAATTTAAAAAATAGGCAAAGGACCTGAATAGACACTTCTCCAAAGAGGACCTACAGATGGTCAATAGACATATGAAAAGATGGTCAGTGTCACTAAGCATCAGGGAAGTGCGAATTAAAACCACAAAGAGATATCACCTCACACAGGTCAGAATGGCCATCATCAATAAATCAACAAACAACAAGTGCTGGCGAGGATGTGGAGAAAGGGGAACCCTTTTGCACTGTTGGTAGGAATGCAGAGTGGTGGAGGCACTGAGGAAAGCAGTATGAAAAGACCTCAAAAAATTAAAAATGGATCTGCCTTTTGACCCAGTGATCCCACTTCTGGGAATATATCCAAAGAAACCTATAACACTAATTCAAAAGAACATAATAACTCCTATGTTCTTTTCAGTGTTTTTTATAATCACCAAGGTATGGAAGCAGCCCAAGTGTCAGTCAGTAGATGAGGGTCTGCAACAACTATGGAACTTTTACACAATGGACTACTCAGCTGTGAAAAAAGAAGAAAGTTTTACCCTTTGCGACAGTATGGATGGATCCGGAAAACATTATGCTAAGTGAAATAGCCAGTGAAAGACAAATACCATATGATTTCACTAGTATGTGGAATATAATGAACAAACTGAACTAACAAGCAAAATAGAGACAGACTCATAGACAGAGAGCAGGATGACAGCTATGGGTGGAGGTTAGGGGATGGAGGGATTGAGCAAAAGGAAAAAGGACTCATGGCCATGGACAACAGTGTGGTGATGGCAGGTGGCAGGAGAGGGGATATAAGGGCGATAAATGGTAATGGAAAAATGCAATAAAAATATATAAGAAAGGAGGGGAGGGAGGGAGGAAAGGAGGAAAGGAAGAAAATAATCTCTCAAAAATTGATTGCCTGTGGAGACTATACAAAAGAAAGTACAGAACTAGTAAGAGAGTTCAGCAAATCTTCTCTAAAGGCAATTGTATTTCCACTACATTAGCTGCAAACAGAAAATACAACTTTTTAAATGTACTATTTATAATAGAATACTTTATTTTAAATAAGACACCTAGAAATAGCCTAACAAAAGATATACATGGGTAAATCATAAAATTTTATTAAAAGACATGAAATAGGGCCTAAATAAATTGGAAAGAAGTGTCGTGTTCACCGCGAGGGGACTTAATAGTCACAAAGATGCCAAATTCCCCAAGTTAACCTATATTTTAATGCAGTTTCAGTGTTACCTGTGAACTGGACAAGTTGATCCTACCGTGTCCATGGATAGAAAAGGAACATGATTAGCCAAGGCAGTTTTGAAGAACAACAAGCTGGAATGAGTCGCCCCCTGGGAGAGAGCAAGTTTAACTATAAAGTTGTCATGATTGAGACAGTGTTGCCCATTAATGCCAGGATAGACAAATAAACCTATGAAATAGAATGAAATGGCTGTTATGAGACCCACACAAGTATGAAAATATAATTTATGTCAGAAGAAATATTTCAAATCAGTAGGTGATGATTGGCTATTCAATAAATTGTGTTAAGAAAATTGGTTATCTACACAGAAGCAAGCATTTCTCTACCTCAGATGGAGCACAAAAATATATTCCGGGTTAATGGGTTATTATTAAAAACAAAATTTTAGCCCTGGCTGGTGTGGCCCAGTGGATTAAGTGCTGGGCTGTGAACCAAAGAATCGCCAGTTCGATTCCCCAGTCAAGGCACTTGCCCGGTTTGTGGGCCAGGTGTCCAGTAGGGGGCACACGAGACGCAACCACACATTGATGTTTCTCTCCTTCTCTTTCTCCCTCCCTTCCTCTCTCTAAAAATAAATAAATTATTTTTTTTTAATGTTAGAACTTTTAGAACATATAGGAGAATATTTTTCTGACCCAAAATAAAAAAAGACTGTTTTAAACAAGACACACACACAAAAAAGGAAAACTTTATGAAATTATTATAAATTAAAAATAAAAAGAACATAGAGGAAAAAATTATAAATTTGACCACTTTGAAATGTAAAACTTAGATCCATCAAAACATACCATAAATAAAACTAAAGACAAGCCATAGACTGGAATAAGTTCTTGTACTGCATATGTGAAAAAGGATTAACGTGAAAAATACAGAATATATCCCACGAACAAACAAGACAAGCAACCTACAAGACAAACAGGCAAGAATATGAACATGAAGTCCAACAGAAGATGAAATAAAAATCTCAACCCATTCATCATTTTAAAACCAAATTAAAACAGCAATGAAATATTTCGTACCCATCATGTGAGTATTGTTTACGAGATTTGCTAATGCCAAGAACTGACAAATCCAAACTCACAGAAACGGGGAGTACGAAGCGGTTGTGCCAGGAGGGTGGGGATGGGAGAATAAGGGAGAGGCTGGTGAAAGGATACAAATTTTCAGTTATAAGATGAGCGAAGTTGGAGGATATAATGTAAAACATGGTGAGTTTGGTGATAACACTATGTTGTCTAATTGAAATTTTCTAAGAGGTGGAAGTAAGTAAATATGTGAGGTGATGGGTGTGTTAATTAATTAGGTGGGCGGGGTCCTTTCGCAATGCATCCGTATATCAAATCAGCCCAGTGTATACTTAACATATCTCCCAGCTTTATTTGTCAATTATACCTCAGTAAAGCTGAAAAGTGAGAGCTGACAAGTCTGTGCAGCAATGGCATTTCTTCTTCATTGCTGAGGGGAGCATAAACTGCACCGACCCCTGTATAAACCGAACAAGCCCCACCTAAGAAAGATGAGGACACGCCCACTGTTCACTGGCAGTTCTGCTGCTGTTCGGAAGTCCTAGACACGGGCCTGTGTGTTTACAGCGGCATTACTTTTATTAGCCAAAAGCAAAAGTAAAAAACATTAGCGGGGGGGGGGGTGCTTTTTAGGTGGTGTATTTACAAAGTATACCCCTGGACAACAATTAAAATGAAAGAACTATAGCTAACGCATATCTAAACGACTAAATCTCAAAAACTTAACATGGACTGCAAAACAGAGCGAGTTTTCAGAAAAGGCACTGTTGTTGCCATTCATAGAAAGTTTTAAAACGTCCGAAACAATGCTGTGTATTTTCATGTTTAGTGAACGTATCCGAACGTTCAGGGAACGATCAACACCAAATTCAATTTAGCAGTTCCTCCTGGGGAAGAAGACAGGGCCAGGGCGAGGGAAGGGGCCACGGATGTGGGCCTGACGGCAGGCTGCCGGGCCCTCTCACCTCTGTGCCCAGGTGTGCCACTGGGGAGGCGTGGCAGGACATCATGCTGGCCTGCATGCCGGGGAAGAAGTGCGCCCCGGAGTCGGAGCCCAGCAACAGCACGGAAGGGGAGACGCCCTGTGGCAGCAGCTTTGCCGTCTTCTACTTCATCAGCTTCTACATGCTCTGTGCCTTCCTGGTAAGCCAAGGTGGCACCAAACTGGCACGGGGAACGAGCACGCAGTGTGGGGCAGCCCAAGCCCGCCAACTCTACCGCTCGGGGTCAGGGCGACCCCCAGGAGGCGCTGGCCTGAGAAGACTGGCTTTGTAGGGATGTCCAGCCACACTGAGATAAGGGCAGGAAGCCTGGGCCGGAGTGACCTCGGCCAGCATCTCTCTTGTCCACTCTTGGCTCTTGTCATGGTGGCACTGTGCGAGAGGACAGAGGGGATGTCTGTGGAGGCCCAGAGGCAACATAGACTTTTGTGGGTCCCTTTGCTGGGAGTGAGGGTGGATAAAGTTGCTTCTGTCCTGCTCGGCAGCCTTGTTTGAGGGAAGCTATGCAGCCCCTGTGTATGTTTACCCCACACAGCTCTGAGGGGGGCTGCGTTATGTCTATACCCGAGAAGTGCAAGTCCCAGGGGCTGGTGTTTTCAGTGGTGGCATATGGTTGGTCTTTGGAAATGTCGGCTTTTACCACATGTGGCACTGCTGGCAAAGTGGATTCAAGTGGCAAGTGCGAGGGAAGGTCCTCTTAGGCGGCTCATCGTACTCTCTGTTCTCTGCAGATCATCAACCTCTTTGTAGCTGTCATCATGGACAACTTTGACTACCTGACAAGGGACTGGTCAATCCTTGGTCCCCACCACCTGGATGAATTTAAAAGAATCTGGGCAGAGTACGACCCTGAAGCCAAGTAAGTTCCCAGAGGGAAGTTCTGATTCCCAAAGCCGAAGGAGAGGGCTGCACAACCAACCTGTAGAACAGGGTCACGATGGGTTAGCACCGGGTGGATCCACGGGAAACACTGCATTGCGCCAGACCCCAGGGTCAAGGGTCAAGGACCAGCAGTAGGAAGCCAGGCACCTTTGGTGAGGTCACGAACATACCTGCTACTTTCCGTTGAATGGAAAAATAGAAGACCCTAGTGTTAGGAATGACTGGCAGGGACTCAAGTTAGGATGTTCAGGGCCAGGCACATCTCAGCTCCATTCCTGCCTCCGATCCAGGAAAACCCCTGTCAGTGCATCATATTTTGTGGATAATAAATATTGTACCTTTTGGCCAGGTGATTAGTTGACTGAAGCAGCAAATACATGTTGAGAATTTCATTGCATTACTAAAATCCTTCCGACCTTGAACTGAACATAAACTACTTGAAAATGGCTCATTAAATTCTAAACATGTATATACGTTGGTTTGGAGCTTTACTATGCAATTCTGCACCTCGGCACCGAGTTTGACCAATAGGGCCGCGGCTATGGAGAGCTCCTCCCGTGGGAGGGCCCCACCGCCTCTCAGGTCCACGAGCCCTGGGCTGCCGGCTGAGACCACGCCCCTGACTGGCCTTCCCCTCCTCTTCTTCCTCTTCCAGGGGTCGTATCAAACACCTGGATGTGGTGACCCTGCTTCGGCGGATTCAGCCCCCGCTGGGTTTTGGGAAGCTGTGCCCTCACCGTGTGGCTTGCAAAGTAAGAGATGACCTGTGTTCATGGGACAAAGAGGGACAATATGGGAGGCAAGACGCCTATTTGTCTTATAACCTTGGTCAGGCCACTGATCCTTTCAGGGAGTGAAGACAATATTTTATGTGCCTGAAGAAACGAGCCTGAGCCAGATTATGTGTTAAGGTCCCTTCCAGCAGTATGTTCCCAGGCTCAAAAAAGGAAAAACAGAGTGAACGCCTGTGTCCCGGCGGCTGTGTGCCCAGTCCCGAGTAAAGGACCTTGTTCTGGACAGACTTTGCTGCCCCATCAGGCTGTGCCCCAGGCAACCTCGAAAACTTCCCACCCAGGGTAGATGGATTATGGTGCTTTCCTGGGATCACAAGGCTGTTAGAGCCCATGCACCAGTTTGGGGGGCACACGAAGCCCTCCAATTGTATATGAAATCACTGAAACCCTCAGAAATTGTACCAGGGAGAGGATCCATCATGTTCATTGGATTTCTAAGTGAGTCTATGATGTTAAAGACAGACACCCTAAGTTCTGTTCGACCCAGCTCTTGCCAGCATGGCCTTGCGTGGCACTGAGGGAGCCCCCCCGGCAGCGCATGCCCTCTCTTGCCTCACTGCAGTCCCAACCATGTAGCCCAGCACTTGCTCAAGAGTCTCGTTTCCGCTCTCTCCCCCTTTCTTTAATTCTGATTATCACCATTCCGTATTCCATGCTGGAATAATTACAAGTTGGAAAGGGGGTTGTGGGAAGTGACGTTGGAGAGCTGCGCAGAGGAAGAAACACAAATAGAAAAAAATTCAGCTCTGTGGATAATCCACTCAAGGAAAATGGAGAAAAGAAGGAACATAGGACCTTCTTTTTATGCTGTTTTACTCAGTGTTTCCTCCTTTGTACCTCTACTTCATTCCCAAAAAAAAAAAAAAAAGATTTTAAAAGATTTTCAAGGGTATAGAAGATATGAGGGAAAAAAAGCACAAATTAAGTGTAAGGTAAAGCAGAGCGGAAATCAAGAGCCGGGGTGTGCCGCCCGCGGGAGGCTGCAGGGCGTCCATCGGGGCCGTGGACGGGCCTGGACAGGTGCCAGCTGAGCTTTATGCTTCCCGGGGAACACTCGAAATTTCACACTGTCCATGAGAATCAAGAAGATCCAGTCACTCAGAGTAATTATAACCCTTTTTGACACAATGATTAACAGGAGGACACCATGTGATCGAATGACTAATATCCTCGACCACATCCTGACAGTAGTAGGTGCCAGGGTGAATCTCATGGTGCTCTTTCTCACAGCGACCCCATGGGTGCTGAGGGCACCGCCCCCACGCACAGCACACTGGCAGTAACTTTGGGGGAGGGAAGGGATGGGAGAGGGCAATCCACCCCGGTCCACCGTCAGCAGTCTTCTGATCCAGCTTGATGTAGAGGCAGATTTTTCAATGTACAGAAAAAAAGGACATACTGCATCTCCCGCAAGCATCTTCCATTATTCTCTCTCTGATCGGGGCTTTAAATGAATGCGGGCTGGCAGGCGGCTCCCAGCAAATGCCGGCACACAGCTGTTCTTTGCTGCCGGCAGAGAGCACACCCGTGTGCATGAGCGGCATTTGAGCAGGGGAGGGGGTTGGAAGCAAGGGTCCACTAGGGACAAGTTCCACTCCCCCTTCCCTCTGTGCAGCAGGGTGAGGGTACTTATGGCGAGCCAAGATTCCCCCCGGCATAGGTTTTGAATACATTTCCGTGGCTCATGCTTAGACACCCCCGCCCCACTCTGGGCACATGCCCATGAATTTAGAGGCTGCCTCCCAGCGCCCTCCTGCGTGGTGGTTCTGTAGGTCCTTTGACAGCCGTTTGCTGAAATCACCAGCTTTGCCCCCTTCCCCTCCAGCGTCTGGTCTCCATGAACATGCCTCTGAACAGCGACGGGACGGTCATGTTCAACGCCACCCTGTTCGCCCTGGTCCGGACAGCCTTGAGGATCAAAACGGAAGGTAAGAATTGCCCCCGGGGCACCGGAAGAGCCGCTCAGTGGATCCCGCACAGCAGCCGGAGGGGCAGCCAGCAGCCTCGGCGTCCCGGGGCCTCCCCGCCTGCACACAGCTGTGGTTCGGCGGTACCCTTCGCCTCGGGGATGTAGAAGAGGCCTACTCATGTCTTCTTGGCTTCTTTAATGACCTCCTTGCCTCTAGGCTATTTATGTCAAACTCTAGCTTTCCGTCTTGAAGCCACGAGGCATCGTTCAAAAAGCAGAAAAAGATGAGTGTTATCCCACGCAAGACCAAGCCCATCTCAGTGAAATTTTCTTGGCTGCAAGTGGGCCTCTCAAATGCTCAACACTCTTTTTAAATCAAAAAGACCTGTGTGGGGAAGGGGTCATAGTGGCAAAGGGTGACTGTGGTCGAAGTCATCACATGCCCCAGCCCAAGGGCTCTTTCGTCAATGGGTAGGGGTGAAGGTCTCACCCGTGCTCTCCTAGGCAGCCGTGCTCCCTCCGGCCTGTGTCCGCCAGGAGGGACACCTTCTAGTTTGCGGAAAGGCACCCAACAGGCCACAGCAGCTTTGACGGCAATAATGGCCCGTCGGCGTAATTGATAAGTATTTCTGAACCGCTCAGTGGAAAAGGCCGTGTGAGACGTGCCCGAGAAGATGCGCTTGCTCTCCAACAGCTGCTAGCCTGTCACCGTGTTTCGCGGAGTGTGGTCAAAAGGCCACCTGCCTCAGGTTCACCTGTCGGAGGGCGTTTAAAATACGGAGTTCCAAGCACCAGCCCAGATCTCTAAGCCTAAGCCTCAGAGCGGGGCTCGGGGGTCTGCCCTTTCAACCAGCCGCATTAAGACTCATACGGGAACTGAAGTTTGAAACCCTCTCGCAGTGAAATCAGAGAAAACGCAGAAGAGACAAGCAATATGCCTCCTGTCGCTTCTTATGCTTCAATCTTGGAGTCTCAGGCTGCCAGTCATGGCGCTGTCCTTTTGTACAAGAGCAGGAGCGCTGGGCAAGGAGGTGGGAGACCCGAATCTGGTATCATGTGTGATAAGTCATTTATTCTCTCTCTACTTAAGTTCCTTCCTTTGTGAAACAAGAAAGGTGATAAGGTGACGTCTGGGAATTCGGTTCAGTGAATAACCTCAGGGAGGCGACTTCTCTCAGTTAGAGCCTTCCAGAAAATAATAGAAACACCCGAAACGAAAGGAAGCAAGAACAAGCAAGCAAGACACATGTCAAAACAACGAGCCCATCTTTAAAAACATTAAAAATAGTTCAAGTTCTGCTGCTAAACTAAAAAGAAACAAAGGCTAAAGAATACACTCTCAGTAGCCAGTGCAGTAGCTCAATCTGAAATAGATATAAATAGGCCCATTAATCACCCTGAAAGGATCAAACACCCAGTTAATCTACTGTGTGCGTATAACAAGGGGGGAAATCGGAAGGAAGCTTGTTAGCTTTGATGATCGCTGAGTAGTAGAATGAGCAGTGACTTTTACCTCCTTTCTTCACTTCAGTTACTTTCCAAATTGTTCACGATGACTATCGCAATTACACTTGGGGCGGGAAGGTTTTCTTTTCCAAGGAGAGAAGATTTAATGACTACTGGGAGGAATGCCCTGCAATACCTACAACTTGATGTAAATCGAGGAACTAAATTTTCATTCATGGAGGAAGCCAGGTCCTCACTACTGAAGACGCACTGTCAGTGCGAACCAAGTCCCAGCTAAAGGATGCCAGCTGCTGATGACAACGCAAAGGGGGCGGGGCCAAAGTAACCGATGCACACAGCCTGTCCCTAGGAAGTGAGCAGTCTGGGGACAAGAGGAGAAGCCGGCCACACGGGAACTGCAGTCAAGGATTAAAGACTTTAAACACGAAGACACGTATCTGCTACACACACTGTCCCTATAGGTCACAGCACTGTATTGCGTGCTTGAAATTCTGTCAGGCAGGTAGAGCTCGCACTGCGTGTTCTTACCATAATAAATTAAAATTAAGGGGGAGAAAAGAGAGTAGCTACCAAAGGGTCTACAGTGCCAGTGCAGGGGCAAAACCTTTATTAGAGATAACCCCCCACAAAAGTGTTAATCGCGTAAGTCTAGAAGGCAAAGGCAAGTTCTTAGAAGCAACCAGAAAGAAATGAGGGGAAGCATCTAGATTTGTGAGGATGAAGCCTTCACCAGTCCTTACCCTTCAGTTTTGAGTGTGGAAGGAATTGGACAGAAAGTGACAGCTACTTCAGGGAACCAGTCCTGAGCCACACACACCTCTGGGATGCGGCAGGAAGGTATTTCGAAATATTGTACTTAGATGAGGTGAAATGACTCTTAGGGAAGTTCTGCAGTTACGTAGATGACTGTGAGAATAAATTGAGGCTTGCAAAGAATATGGAAGATCCTTTTGGAAGATGTATTTGTTGCCTACGACTGCTATAACGAACTATCACAAACAGGGTGCTTAAAACGACAGATATTTTTTCTCTTAGAATTCAGGTGGCCAGAGCCAAAGACCAAGGTGTCAGTGGGAGGTCCCTCCCAGAGGCTCTGAGGGAGAATCTATTCCATGCCTTGCTCCTGGCTCCTGGTGGCTGCGCCCCTCCAATCTCTGCCACCGTCTTCTCATGGCCTTCTTCCCTGTGTGTCTCCTCCTCATCATATAACGACACCAGTCATATTGGATTAGGGCCCAACTAAGTACGACCTCACCTTAGCTAATCACATCCACAAAGACTGTTTCCAACTAAGGTCATATGCCAAGGTTCCATGTGGACATGAATTTGGAAGGGACACTATTGACCCCACTACAGAAGATGAGTATATTTGAGCATTGCATTAATTTTGACTCTTTCACTGCGTATGTCAGAAGCCACTAACTACCTTAACCAGGAAAGGAATGTAACCATGAAGCACCCCCTGCATAGCTAAAATGCCAAGGACTGCAGGTCCCGTTTGCAACCGACAATCACACAGGGGACTCCGGAGTCAGTCACACTGTCTCTATTGCCAGCTCTGCTTCCTCCTCCTGGCCCCCCTTCCAAGGAAGCCTCTCTGGCATGGCCACGGAGTGACTGCAGCCCCGGCAGTCTGACACCAGAGTGTCGGACCTGCTGCCTCCCTGTGCGACAGCAGTAAACAGTAAGCAGTTCAGTACGGGCGGGCCTCGCGTCATTGTGCCTTGCAGACACATACCGTGTTTTCATCGATACTGAGTCAAGACCCATCGATACTGAGTCAAGATTAAGATGTGCCGAAGGCTCAAATGGTGGTTAACATTTTTTGGCTATAAAGTATTTTTCGGTTAATGTATTTACATTGTTTTTATAGACATAATGCTATTGCACAATTCATAGATTCACTGTATTTATAGTATAGTGTAAATACAATGTTTATATGCACTGGAAAACTGGCTTAATTGTGATACTTGCTTTTATTGTGGCAGTCTGAAATGGAACTTGCAGTATCTTCGAGGTCTGCCTGTATTGGCTTCCTATTGCTGCGTAACCAATTGCCACGAATTTTTTGGCAACACCCAGCTATTAGCTCCCAGTTTTGCAGGTCAGGAGTGGAGCCACGGGGTAGCTGAGTTCTCTGCTCAAGGTCTTACAAAGCCAAAATCAAAATAGTGATCAGGATGTGTCCCGTTCCAGAGGCTCTGGGCAAGAAGCCACACCCCGCTCATTCAGGTTGTCGGCAGGATTCATTTCCCACCGTTGCAGGGCGGGCTCTCCATGGGGACCCCCGAGCCCCTAGAGACCGCCTGCCTCAGTTCACTCACAGCACGGTGTGTGCTTTCTTCCAGGCCCACGCTTCTCTCTCTCTCACCCCTGCTCCCGACTGGAGAGGATCCTCTGCTTTTACTTTTTGACCCCCTTCCCACATTACTTTTTGATTTTGTTTGGTTTGTTTTTTATTGAGGTACAACTGACATATAATATTATATTAGTTTCAAGTGTACAACGTAATGATTTGATATTTGTACATATTGTCAAACGATCATCATAAAAAGTCTAGTTACCATCTGTCACCATATGTAGCTACAGTTTTTCTTCTGGTGATGGTAACTTTTAAGATCTACTCTCTTAGCAACCTTCGAATATGCAATACAGTATTAACTATCATCACCAAGCTGTGCCTTATACTCCCAGGATTTATTTATTTTAAAACTGGAAGTTTGTACCCGAGAACTCTCTACTTTCAAAGAGCTCGTGTGATTCGGTCAGGTTCACCTAGAGAAGCTCCCTATCTTAAGGTCATACAAGCTGTATAATATAATCTAATCACAAAGTAAAACCCATTGTATTCACAGTCCTAGGGGTTGTGCAGGGCATGTACCGGTGATGGTAAGAGATAGGTTGGGGGGCATCCCGGAATCCTGCTACCACGTCCTGCCTTACAGCTGCAGGTCTCAGCTTTCCTTTCACATGGGAATAAGGCCTGTATCCCAGAGGCTGCAGCAGGCAGGCACCTAATTACACCTGTCTCGCCGCTGGAGAAAGTAGACCCAGAGAGGCCAGTGTCTTTTGGTTCCTGCTTCCACGCTGAGGCCGTGCCACCTCCTCCCCACAGGAAACCCAGCCAAGGGGTTCTGACACTGGGGGAGATTGCGCTTCCTTCCAATCACCCATGTTTCCCTGGCAACCACAGGCTGTAAGAAATGCTGTCCATGAAGAGCTCCTGTGCTCTCCTGGCCAATGGCTCTTGAGCTCCATCCTGCACCAGCAGCCTTGTCAGCTCGGGAGAAGCAGCGTGTGGGGTGAAGGGACGCCAGTGGCCGGCCTGAGCCGTGGGCAGAGAAGGAAAGGCACTGGACGGGCGCAGGAGGGAATGGGGAGGCCGGAGGCAGACCGTGGGAAGACCAGGGAGAGACAGGGGGAAACCATGGACCAGGACTGTTTGTGGGGCACACCCCATGGGGGGCAACCAAGCGGCCGGTGATGATGTCAGCCTTGTGCCTACCTCTCTCCCCTCAGGGAACCTGGAACAAGCCAATGAAGAGTTGCGGGCCATCATCAAGAAGATCTGGAAGCGGACCAGCATGAAGCTGCTGGACCAAGTGGTGCCCCCCGCAGGTGGTAAGTGCCCCCCGATCCACGCACGCTCGCCACTTGCCTTTTCCGGAGTCACTGGGCTTGCAGGAGGTCTCCTTTCCCAGCCCCTGCCTGTGGGCCTGGAAGGCCTTACGGTGAGAAGGGACGAGGGTGCCGTGCCCTTCACAAACTCGGAGACAGGCTGTCAGGTTGGAGATCTGGTCCAGTCCTGCAACTCAGAGATGAAGCCAGGCAAGGCCCCTTGATGCTGAGAGATGTGGCAGAACTTCAGGAGAACTGCAGAGTAAAGGTTTCCCCATAACCCACTGGGCTGACAGCTCTAGTGATGACAGGGCCCCGAGAGCCTCTCCTGGTGGAAACGCCTGTGTCCTTCCCAGAGCAGTGCTGTTCCACCCTGTGCACCCACAGCCCCTTTTTAACAAATAGCGTGTAAAGCCCCTACTGCTGTCCTGCGTGAAAGTCACAGGTAATGTAACCTTCCTACACATATGATTTCCAAAATATTAATATAGTGCTTTAACTCTAGTATAAAATGCATTAAAATCAAGTGTTACTCAAGTTGTACATGCTCAGGCACGACTAGGCCAGCAGTTACAATTAACTGAAGAACTGCCTGCCTGCACCCACGTATGACGAATGAGTGTGTTTAAAGGAAGGAAGACTGTTGAATACCGCTGACATTTTGTGTTTGTCATTTCGAAGTAAGGGCGAAGTAGATTTAAATAACTGCACACACACTACGTATGCATATACCTACATGCAGGCACATGGAGAGGACAAATGTGGACTGAGGCAGGTGGGTCGGAGACAGTGGGTAACTCCAGCACCACGAGGAGCACTGACATCAGGGACACGACTTTCCAAAACATGAACCCCTGTTGGTCATGTTGAAACAAAACGAAGTCTTCCGCCAATTTACACAGCGGGTCATATTCCTGAAAAATTCTGGATATATTAAAACGATGCAAAAAAATACTTTGTATTCGTATGTAAAATGAAGTTAGGTTCTCAGCTCAGACAGTTACAAGCAGGTTGTTCCCCCACATGGACGTCCTGACATAACATCTGAAAGACACGCAGAGTGCGAAGCTATTATTTATTATGCAGAACGCGACTCCGCTTTACGGGACGTATCTAGGACCAATTAATACCAGCGGCATCCCTAAATCACTGTGACAACTGAAAAGGTCCCATACATTCCCAAAAGATGTTTGAAAAGGTGACACCACCCTTGTTGAGAACCACTTCCTGGACAGAAAACAGGACTTGGACTAAGTAGAGTCACCGAGACTACATTACATATACATACATATATTTCCTTATAATGTTTCCATGAAGTTTGCTCAAAGAATTGAAGTTCTTAGAAACTAAGTAGATGGCCCAAGGCTACCTGGTGAGTACCTAGCAGATTCAGGATTCGAACCTGGGTCTGAGGGATGCCAGAACACCGAGCTCTATTCCATGGTGCAGTTCCTCCCCGACTACCCTGGACCAGGGCTCAGGGGTTTTTCCTCCCACATGGGAACGAGGCCCTTGCCAGGTGGAAGGCCATCACTGCTGTGGAGTCACACAGCACTCTTGACCTTGATAAAGTTCGGTTTGAAGCAGGAGGGTGGGCCACCCTTCTGGCAGGAAGACAATTAGAAGCAAGAGAACCATCACGAGCCCCTAGATCTGACCCGACCACTGTCCCCCGGGCCCATTGTCCTTTCTTCACAGAGAACTAAGATGTGGAGCAAAGGGCCTGGGCATGACCTTGTAGGTCATGAACTTTTTCTGTTGGAGGCCTACTGGCTTCTCCACCACATGGTTCATTCTCAGGACAGGGACTGAGTATGTCATGGGTAACCTGGGGCCCCAGCCCAACAGGAACCCAACCAAGCCACATGTGAGAAAACCCAATCTGTTTAGTTGAAAGAAGAACCCAAACTTGCAGAGGAAAAAAGTGCTTCTCCTGCCAACCCTCCTGGTTACCATTAAGCAAAATTATATTTGCACTTAGGGGACTGGTTGATTTACGATGGGCATCTGAAGCTTTGGAATCAAATAAGAATTTGTTAGTAACGTCAATTAAGTTAAAAAAAAAAGTGGGAAATAATTTTGATAATAGGCTACTTTTTCTGTTTAAAAAAGGGGGGATAAGAATTCGCTTGCTTATTTACAGAAAGCATTGAGAAAGAATCTCTGGAAAACCACTCAAGAAACTGATAAAAAAGATTATCAGTGAGGAGGTGGTAACGAGGCAGCTGGGAGCAGTGGGAGAGAGACTTTTCACTATATAACTTTTTATATGTTTTTGTCTTTTTGAACCACATGAATGTACTATCTTTTCCAAAAAATATATTTTAAAAATGGTAAAAGTTTGGATGCTGAAAACAAATTAATAAAGCCCAACTAAATTTCCCTTGTTTACCTCCAATTCCCTGTCCTCTCTTGGAACGTCTCAGATGATGAGGTCACGGTTGGCAAGTTTTATGCTACTTTCCTGATCCAAGAATACTTCCGGAAATTCAAGAAGCGCAAAGAGCAGGGCCTTGTGGGAAAGCCCTCCCAGAGGAACGCCTTGTCCCTGCAGGTGAGAGGCAGGGGCGCCACATCCCGAGGAGAGGCCCGGTCGCCTTCCTCTGACCTCTGGCCAAGGTCCAAGCCTCTTACCATTGGGCTAGAGGTCAGCTGCTTTCTGAAGGTAGCTGTGTGAGGGGGTGGGGGGCGGGGGGTCACCGTGCTTTCCCACCTTAGCTCTTTCTGCACAAACTCGCCTCCGTGCTCCTACCCACTCCATAGCACCCAGCTCTCGGGAGCTCAGCTGAAGTTCCCTGACAGCCCCACGCCTCGTGCCCCTGTCTTTCTTGGGTAGGAGAGTGGGTCCTTCCACCCTGGGCAGATGCACAGGCCCCGAAGCACGTCCATGGTTAGCGGTGCACGCAGCTGGCTGGCAGCTGGGCAGAGGAGCCCCAGGCCCTCACGCATGCCTCTGATTCCAGGCTGGCTTGCGCACGCTGCACGACATCGGCCCTGAGATCCGCCGGGCCATCTCCGGTGACCTGACGGCTGAGGAGGAGCTGGACAAGGCCATGAAGGAGGCTGTGTCTGCTGCCTCCGAGGACGACATCTTCAGGGTACGTGGAGTCACACAGCACTCTTGTCCTTGATAAAGTTTGGTTTGAAGCAGGAGGGTGGGCTACTACTCTTCTGGCAGGAAACCCAGGGAGAAAGGCTCAAGTTCTGTGACACATTCCAAGCTCTTCCCACTCTGCTATTCCCTGTCCCTATACTGTGTCCCAGCTGGGCTCCATCTCACACCAGGGGTCCCCAGGACATGGCAGCTCAGAGATCATCACTAACTGGTGAAGGAGAAAGGACCCGTTTTCCTAATGGAAACGTTTCCAAGGAGAAACCTACATGAGCAGCTGCAAAGTGGTGACCCTTGGGCCACATCTAACCTGCAGACCGATTTTATTTGCCAATATTTGAAAATCTGGCACATTCACACAAAAATCTACACTCCTGGCTTCTCTTGAGACCATGAGAAGGTCTGGCAATATCAGGCTGTGTTCCCAAATGACAGCAGAGGGCTGAGACCAAGTGGCACTTGTCTTTTCAAGATAGAACATGTGTTCTCCAGGTCACAGAGGTCCCCTCCGGCCTCCCCTCTCCTTCCCTGGATATGGAGGCCGACCGTCAGTGTTACGGTGAAAACTAAACATGGCTGGAATGCTTGGATTCTTACACCCAGCTCTCTCCATTCATTCTTAGCACCTGCCTAATCCCAAAGGTATTTAGCTAAACATTTTTCTACAGCAAGGGAGAAACTGCCGACCATAATCGGACCAGGGCCTGCTCACCCCTGTCCCCCAGCGCCCCCGGCCAGGGTTCCTAGGCTGTACAGACACAGGGAGGGGAGATGAAGCCATCCTGCCTGCAGCTGCTCCGTCATCACCATCCTCATTCTCATCACTGTGAAATGTTCATGACCGCATGGCCTCAGGGACACACAGCAGTGGGCCAGCACTACCCCACGGAGACCCCCCACAGACCAGCCTTGCAAATAACTACTTGCCCACTTGCCCAGGACAAAGAAAGAATGTTGGGAATAAACACTGGTTCTGGATCGGAAGCCTCTAAGAGCTTCCTGGGGGAAAGGCAGCCACGATATTGTATAATTGAGGTAGAAAGTCTGTCTTTATTTTCAAAACGTTTTGGCTAACACAGCATCTAGCCCCCTGAGCCAGTTGGATTTCCGTTTTTGTTCATCTTGTTGGCATCTTCTGGCCCCTTTCCCCATCGCTCAGCCCTCACAACGCCGCACAGCTGCCAGACCCGGCGGCCGCCGCGGGGAAGGACTGCCACCCTAGACTCATCCTAGAAACTCAGACTCGGCCCTCAGAGGTTCAGTAGAAACTTCCAGGGCAGCAGCTTCCCCCCCCATGACTGGTTCCCACAGGGCGTCCTGTCCTCACCATTCCCGCAGGCCCTTCTAGGGGTACTGTGTGGGTCCCTGCCTCCTCAGCTGCCAGGCCTTGTCGGCGAAGGGTGCCCCGTCTGCCACGTGTTGCCAGTGTGGCCGTCCTCTCTGGAGGGTGGACGAGACTCTCCGTGCCTCAGCTGAGCAGGAGAGGTTGCTGAGGGGCACTCTCCTCCACCCCCCAACCCCCTCACCATCTCGCCCACAGAGAGCCGGAGGCCTGTTCGGTAACCACGTTGGCTACTACCAAAGCGACGGCCGGAGCGCCTTCCCCCAGACCTTCACCACCCAGCGCCCGCTGCACATCAACAAGACCGGTAACAGCCCCGGCGACACCGAATCGCCGTCCCACGAAAAACTGGTGGATTCCACCTTCACCCCCAGCAGCTACTCCTCCACTGGCTCCAATGCCAACATCAACAATGCCAACAACACAGCCCTGGGCCGCTTTCCCCGCCCCACCGGCTACCCCAGCGCGGTCAGCACTGTGGAGGGCCACGGGCCCCCCCTGTCTCCTGCCATCCGGGTGCAGGAGGCATCGTGGAAGCTCAGCTCCAAGAGGTAAGTAAGCAGGAAGGGGGGGCATCCAGAGCCCATGCACAGGGGCCTCACACTCTGCAGCTCAGAGGGGGTCGGGGTGGGTAGAGCTTGGCCCCCAGGTCTGCCTCTCACCCCTCAAGCTAGGGTGGACGCTACTGCCCCAGACCCAGGGACAGAGCTGGGTGAATGCTACCTCCCAGTCCTGCCCTCGGTTGCATGTGGCAGCCATGCTCAGGGGAGGCACCAGGGCCCCTCTGACCAGAGGGTGTCCTGAGGAACACAACTCGGGACAGAGCCCGCTCTGCTCTCCCATCCGACCCGTGCAGAGAGCCCTGGTCCCTGACCCGCAAGATGCCTGCATCCTGGCTACTCAACAGATACCGTTCCCCTGGCCTTCCCCAAGTCTCTGTGCAAACCTGGCCTTTGGCCCAGCGTGGGGCGGGGGTTGGGGGGACACAAAGCTACTGCCTCCTCTTTATACCTGTCTCACGCCTCCAGGGCATTTTGGTGGCAGCAGGCCCTCCGCTGTGGCACCGGCTCATTCTGCCCCGGGACAGGGCCATCCTGGTAGCTTTGACTGCACCACCCCACCCCGTGCTCTGCTCCCCAGGGCCCTGGGACACATGGCTACGATGCGCCTGGACAGTGGTGCCCACTGCACCCCCTGGGCCCCAGGAAGCACAGCCTGGGCCTGGAGGGTCTGCCTGTTTATACCTGCAGCTCTGGGCTCCCGGGGTGGCTGGGAGAGGACCCGCCTCTGCATCTCGCCACTTCGCCCTTAGCTGAGCTGCTCTTCCAGGGCGCACCGGCTGCCCCAGCAGGACGGCAGCGCCCCAGCATGCCAGGGTCTTGAGCCAATCTCCTTCTCTGCCCTCGAGCTCAGAAAACTATCGGGAAGTTCCAGTGTGTTTCTAAATGCACAGACGTGTGTATTGAGCTGCTGTCATTTGAGGAAGTGGTGGCCACTTGTAAGTCCACCCGGCCTGGCCACTTACCCTGTCTGGTGACAGACAAGTCAAATTGGCCGTCCATCTACCTTACTGCCTAAGATTAGCTGGCTCAGCCACCCAGCACTAGTGTTGGGTGGGCCCTGCCCAATTATACCAGTACCTTCTGTGTGCGG
This sequence comes from Mormoops blainvillei, assembly GCA_004026545.1. NCBI lineage: Eukaryota > Metazoa > Chordata > Mammalia > Chiroptera > Mormoopidae > Mormoops > Mormoops blainvillei. Next base: position 31,427 of record PVJD01006044.1, on the reverse strand, counting down.
GGCACCGTACTCAGCCTTGGATTGTGTGTGCTGATCAGGAAGGCAGGTTTTGCATAGGAGAATGTCCAAGTTCAAGTGGCAGGCCTACACCTGTCTTGGTGGCCCCGTCCCTTTTCTGCAACTCTCCTCCCTTCTGTGCCCTTCAAGGACTCAGTCCTCGTCCCATTTTCTCCCTGCTCCCCTTATCAAACCTCTTCTTAAGGAGGGGTTGTCGTCTTCATCATTAGTGTCAGTGCAAACTAACACCCCTTCAAAGGATATTTTCATAGTGTACTTTGTCCTGTATTAAAGAAAGGAAGGTAAAAATCATTTGAGAGAGGAGGTCGAGAGGGGCATCGGGGGATGTCTTCCTCTCCCACAGGCGCACCTACTAATGAGGCAGGACCCATGCAAACCCCTAGCACGATGCCCAGCGCGTAGTGAGCACTCTCCGAATCCCATCACGGTTGGCGAAAACAACGCTCAGGGCAGTAAGCTTCAGACTGGAGAAGAGGGACAGCTTAGCCGAAGTTCCGGCTCTGGGGCCTTGTCTTTCATGTCACAGCTCAGGGCTAAGTGTGGTGGTTCCAGGACCGGCCTTGTTTTGTTGAGGACAGGCCAGCACGCCCTGCTCGCAGTGACCCCCAGGAGGTGATGTTACCTGCCTGCCATCATCCTCTGTGTCTAGCACACCCCACTGGGCCTCGCCAAAGGCCCTTCCGTGTCCCTCTCTTCGCACCCTATGGACAGCCTGGGACATCTCGCCTGTCCTTCAGACTGGGGGGTGGGCAGCCACCTGTTAGGGCCCCGCCAAGAACTGCCCTTACCCTTCCTGAGTGGCTCTCGGTCCAGGGTCAAAGCGGTGGCGCTGATCCAGTGCTCACTTCTGGGAGGATAGACTGGGGTAGTTCTCCGGTGCCCTCATGAATCTGAAGACAAAGTGGGCCCCAGTATGCAGGATGTCTGGGAAGAATGAGGGGAGAGGAGAGGTACTGAGCTAGGCAGAGAGAGGAAAGCGCAGAACACCTAGACCAGAGCTAAGGAAGACACGACCACGTGAGCAGAAGACTCTGACCCAGGGGGAAGGCTGTGTCATCCAAGACACGTCCTGACATGGGGGGTCTCCGCTCAGCAGATACTCGGGCTCACTCCCCCTCTGCTCAGTAGAACAACCGCCTCTGTATGAGCCTTCTTCTCTGTGCCTTCACTCCTGGGTGCCAATGTCAAACTCAACAGCATGTCAAAATATGACACCGGGACCTTCTCAGCTCTGCCCAACAAGTACCCAAAGGCCCCACTGCCTGTAGGAGAGGGAAGGGACAGCCCCCTCACTGGCCCACCCTGCCCTACATAGTGCAGCCCAGGACCCTTCCTTAAGAGCTGATCCTTCCCACCTTTCAAAGCACCATCTCATTTGTTGCTTCATTTGTTACAATGAGCCTCTGACGCAGGCAGGGCATATGTTACTCCGACTTTACTGAGGAAGATCCTGAGGCAGGGTCATGCATGTCACTTATGCCACAGGTCAACCAAACGGAATCAGAACTCAGGTCTCCCTGGGTCCTGACCCTTTTCCCACATAGAATCATAACCCCAATCCTAACGCTGCCATGGCTCTGGCTTCCCCAGCGATTGCAGGAGGCGGCGGCCATGGCGGCTGTGCATGTGAGTGTGTGCACGCCTGTGTGATGCCCCGCTTGCTGAGGCAAGAGGAGGAGGGCAGGCAGTTTCTGACTTTCTTCTCCATCTTGGCCCCCTTAGGTGCCACTCCCGGGAGAGCCAGATAGCCATGGTGTGTCAGGAGGACTTTTCTCAGGACGAAACCTATGAGGTGAAGATGAGCGAGGACACGGAGTACTGCAGTGAGCCCCGCCTGGCCTCCACAGAGAGGTGGGCTCTGCTGCCTGATGCCCCAGGCCAGCCTGTGTGTGCCGAGAAGGGTCTGGGTGAAAGGCAGGCCCTGGGGTCCATCCTCCGGGGATGGTCTAGGAGGGGGAGGGGCTCACGTGTCAGAAGAGCACCTGCGAAGCACCTGCCCCCTCACTGGGGATGGAAGCCCCTGACCCGCACAGACACACACAATCCCCTGGTTAGGTTGGCTCTTTCTCGCAATATAGCACTTCCAGAAAAAACTTCTAAACATCGTTTCTTAAATCGTGGGTGGTGCAGCCAACCAATAAGTATATCTTAAAGTGAGACTTAGTTACACACATACATACGGTATTACTGACCATGAAACAAATGTTAATGAAACTACCCGTACTTACAATAAAGCTACCCAGCAGATGGCGCTGTTGGCAACGGTAGCTGAGCAAGCTATTGGTCCGTGCTGTAATTTTTTAAGGATTTTTTTAACTGCAGATCTACACACATTAGAAGGTTGCGACATTTACTTAGTTATGATCAACACTTTTAAAAGAAAGTGTAGCACGGTATAGCACAAAATAACATAGACCAGGACAGTACAGGACACATATCCAAAGTCAGAAAGGTAAGTATCATTTTGTGCACGGTTGTTTAATTACCAGTGTATGTACATGTGTACTGAGTCCCATAAACTGTATTTATGAGTGTGGACTACATTTTAAAAGTTTAAGATGCACTATTTTAGAAGTTTTCCGGGAAGCACTTTATAATAAGGAAGGGTGAGAGCCCTTTTAGGCTTCAGATTTTTAGAGAATGCAAATTAACGCTTGGCCACATATCCTAGAAATCAGAGAACGCATGTGCCCCCATCCATTTTGGCCCTTACTAAGTGCTTGGTGTGTCCAGGAGCTGTGCTAGATCATGAATAAACCGGCCTCTGCACGCGGAGATTTTGCAAACTCGTTAGGAAGCTGAAAGAATCTCAGAAGAGGAAACTGACATGGAGATTTTCTAACTAATTACCCACACAGTGGTACAACAATGAGGGGTACAGCCGTCAGAGAAGGTCAAGGTCAAGGTGCCCACAGCAGGCACTAAGCAGAAAGTCAAACAAAAGCGGGGTCCTCAAGAATGGGTGCGATTTGGGTAAGAGGAAAATACAATAGGGAAGGCTTACCAAGCTGAAATTAAAAGGAAAGGCTTAGATATTTTGGTTCAAAAACTTCCCTCACCCTCTACCAAGGCTGGAAGTCGGTGAGCAAGGAGCGGGAAGACAGCACAGCCTCTACCCTCTAGGTAGGCGGAGTCACAAGAAGAACAGAGCCCATGGTCTCATCTGTTAAAGGGATTAGAGAGTGCAGTCTTGGAGGGACAGTTATTCCCACCAGGGGTAATGAAACCAATTTAGCGGACTGCAACATTTTAAAAAGAAGTGGAACAGGCTAAAGTAAAATAGAAACGATCAGAATGCAACCCGTAAAGGTAAGTACGGTTCGTGATGTTTAGTTCGGTCAGGTGCGTCTGTGCATACTGGGACTGTGTAAAATACGGCCCTTACTCTGAGTCCCATCCAGAAGGCTTAGAAACCGTTGACTGGACAGTGCCGTGGTCCCCAATAGCTCTGCCGTCCACTGACTAGGCGATCGTATGGTTTCGTAGGCAATGGCCGAGTGCTCTTGATAACAAAGGGGTGGCAGGCCAGGGAGAATGGGGTAGGGGGAGAAAGTTGGGGTAAAGTTTGGACTCGTCATGCTAAATAGCATTAATACATGGAAGAGAGGAGCCCAGGCCATTCCTGGAAAGAACCTCGTGGGCCTTTCTCAACACCTTTGACCCAAGAGTGCCTGCGCTGCCTCCGAGCAGAGAGGGTGTGAGGAGCTGGAAGGGTGCTGGGGTGGCAAGTTCCTGCCTCTCCTCCCCAAACCTTCATGAAAGCACAAAGTGGGGGTTCCCTTCTCCAAGGAAAAAAGCCAGCTACCCTCTGGGATGGCAGCTGTCCCCGTGGGGTGCACTTCTCAGCCTCCAGGAACAAGCCCCAGGGGTTCTCTGTTCCAGGCTCGCCTATCGGGATGACGAGAACCGACAACTGACACCCCCAGAGGAGGACAAGAGGGACATCCGGCAATCTCCAAAGAGGGGTTTCCTCCGCTCCGCTTCCCTAGGTAAACCCTCACACCTTGCTCTCAGATGTGGCCAGCCAGTGGGCACCCCCAGATGACTGGTCAGGCACTCAGGGGTGACAGATACTGTGGTAGTCCGGCTCAAACAACCCCCACACGGTGGGCTGAGCAGATTTCTAAAACAACAAGAGGGAATCCCAAAGGCAGGGCTTGCAGGGATAGGACTTGGACACATGTTCCGTGGTATGTGTCAGAGAAAGGTGGAGGGTAAGGAGAAGGTGTATCTGGGCCACTAACACCGCCCCTTCCCCCTCCCCGGGTACCAGTCGTCACAGACCCCGTCTTCTTTCCCTGCTCCGATCCTAGTTCTTTGGCTGGCTTTGCAGGTCGGAGGGCCTCCTTCCACCTAGAATGTCTGAAGCGACAGAAGAATCAAGGGGGAGACATCTCTCAGAAGACAGTCCTGCCCTTGCATCTGGTTCATCATCAGGTAGCCCACACTTCGGACAGGCCACTGGCCACCTACTAGTAGGCTAGACAAAAATCCCCAAGGTTCCCGTCTTCCCTGCCCTGGACCACTGCTGCATCCCTGCCCCTGGCCCTGGCAGCCCTCAGGGAAGGGGGCTTTTTCTACACAGTGAGAGCCTTAACAAAGTCTGTCATTCCCCAAGGTGGAGACCTAGGAAGCACTGGTGAGCAGCAGCCCCTCACGTGGTCCCAAAGGACCAGCGGCTCTGGGACTCCACGTGAGCTTTCTGCTCACACTGGCGCAGATGCCGCCTCCTCAGACCCTGGCCTCCGCCAGGGCCGTCAGGCCGGCGCAGTCCTCCCTAGAGTCGTAACACACGCAGAAACTGAGCTGCGCAAAAATCCACCCACTGAGATACGGAAATGGCCAAAGAACCGGGCAGCTACATGGTCGGGAGTGGGGGGTGATGTGCCAGGAGAACGGCCCTGGGGAGATTTGACAGTTGGCATTTTTCTCTTGGCACAGATGACCCCGACATAGTGAAACCCGGGGCACTGGCATCAGAAAGGCTCTTCGTGTCTCAGAACTAACGGGAACGCCAAAGAATTATCTGAGGCAGTCTCTTACCTCCAGAAAAATTAGCTTTTAACCTAGAGTGTCCTAAATTTTTTACCCTTTCAATTATACTCCCTTACCACAGGCCAGTGCTTTCAACAATAACTTTTTATTCAGAGGCATTCAACTGCCAATCAAACTGTATAATCAGCACAAGATGGCCAGCGTGGCTTGGCTGACTCGGTGTTCTTTCAGCTTAAAGGAAAGCACTGTTTTGCTTAGCCTCTGGGGCATTGCCTGCATACATACGGTCTCCAGGGACCCCGGGGCCCCAGGGTGGGGACCATCGAGAGCAGTGGCTAGGGGAGACTGGCAGGCTGGAGGGACAGTGTGAGTGATATTTCTAAAGAGTCCTGGAAGTTGATTTCACTCATCTGTTTTATCGTCCTGGAAAGCAAAAAACTTCTCTTTGTTTTCATTCTCTCTTCCTGCTACCCTCGCATCCCCGCAGCTTGGTCCCTTCCTCCCTGCCTCTCGGGCAGGCCTTTCCCACCACACCGTGTCACTGTCCCATGGATTTGTCACATCAGAGCAGGCTATTGTGGCAGCTCACACGGGGACGATGACCCACCCTCAGGACACCCAAGCACAGCGGGGACAGAGGACACAACTGTGTGAACAGTTTAATCACAATACAGGGTCAGACTTGAACGATGGTCCAAAAACAGGGTGAGCCAGAGACTGGCAAGACATTATTAATGGCCCGATTAATTGTAAAAATTGAAACAGTAAGGACTGGGTTTGTCTAGCTCTTGGGATACACAGTATGCTTTTTCCCAGACCCTACTTCCCTTGAACCTCCCGTCAACCCCCCAAAGCAGGGAGACAGTGGACGCTGTGTTCTGGTCATTGCAGATGACACGACCACTGTCCTCGCTCTTGACGAGAAAGCCAAAGGGAGAGAGAAGTCACAGCTGGGGGTGGGTAGGGCCAGTACTGAGGAGCAGAGGACCTTGACTCCAGCCTGTCGCAGCTTCCAGAATTTAGAGGAGACAGATCTGACCCCTTCAACCTGAGATCATGAAAGTGTGTGTTTTAGCGTGGTTGAACCTTACACTGGGTCCTGATGAGGTAGGGTTCAGATGGGTGGAAATGACGGTGGGATGAGTTCCGGGCAGGTGAGACTTCCCAGACACAGTAGCTGCTGAGAGTCCGGCCTCTCAGCCTGACCTTTCCCAGTGACCGCTGCTCCTTGTGTGTCCGCAGGCGTTGGCAGTGGCAGGCCTGAGCCCCCTCCTCCAGAGAAGCCATTCTCCCACCATATCTCCCAGGCCATGTGCCACCCCTCCTGCCACGCCCGGCAGCCGCGGCTGGCCCCCACAGCCCATCCCCACGCTTCGGCTGGAAGGAACCGAGTCCAGCGAGAAACTCAACAGCAGCTTCCCATCCGTCCACTGTGGCTCCTGGTCTGGGGAGCCCACGCCCTGTGGGGAGAACAGCAGCACGACCCGGAGAGCCCGGCCCGTGTCCCTCACTGTGCCCAGCCAGGCTGGGGCCTGGGGCAGGCAGTTCCACGGCAGTGCCAGCAGCCTGGTGGAAGCGGTAAGTGACTCCATCCTGGGCAGCAGACAGGGGAAGGGAAGGCTGGAGGGAATTCCTGGTTCTCTCCCAAGTGGATTGGAGGTCAAGTCTCCTGGCTAGAAAGACCCTCAACGTCAGGCCTGCCACAGGACGGCATGGCATGCAGGAAATTCCGACCACACAGGACACTGTTGGCCTCTGCTGGGTCTGGGGCTGATGCGGAAGGAGAGAGCCACTGGGAGGCAGCACGGCCCGCCACAGGCCTGCGAGGCCCAGGAAGGCTGTGGGCGCCTCCGTAGCCGGAGGTGCGCTGTGAGCACGCCAAACGCGGGCCTGGGCTGCCGCTGTTCCCATACAGAAAGTCCTGTCTAGCTCCCGAGCCTGCTTGCTCATTTGAATGACCCGGGGAGCTTTGGAAGCCTATGACCAATGAAATAGGTATTTTTAAACGCCTTTTGATGATTCTAACATACAACCAGCATTGAGGCCTGTAGCCTCGAACAAGAGAACTCCCTGGTCCACCATGTTCCGCCCTGGTCAGAGCACCTAGTGCAATCCTTGCCCCACACCTTAGAGTGCCTTTGACAAATTGGAACAATGCCAAAGGAGGGTGACTGGGCTGGCAAGGACCCCAGAAGACATTCTGTGTGAGAACTGGTTGAGGGAATTGGGGAAGTAAAGTTGGAGAGGAGGTGACTTAAGAAGCCATCTCAAACCTGTAAGAGTCCTGTGTCCTGGGCAAGAGGTCTTAAATGCAGGGTGACAGGCTGGCACATTTTAGCTCACACGTGGAGATTCTTTCAAAAGAGCGCTTCCAAAATGAGGAGGGCATGCCTGTAGAGCAGGGAGCCCCTTGTCACTTGACATGTGCAAACGGAGATGATGCCTGTCCAGACATCAGGCTGTCGCGCACGGGGCTCCTAATGTTCCTTCAGATCCTAACACCCTGTGCTTCAAGTGGTCTTGGCCGCCCCTTGTTCAGGCCACACACCTCCACTGAGCACCTGCCACGTGCAGGCTGTGTTCTAGGTGCGGGGACAGTGCTAAGAAACAATGTTATGCTCTCACGAGCTCACTCTGTGGTGGGTGAGCAAAGACAGATGATAAATTGACACGTATGTAATGTGTTAGGAAGGGGCGGGAGCAACGGAGGAAAGTTAGGCAAGAGGGAGAGTAACGGCGGAGCAGGACGAAGCAAGCTGGGAGGGCGGCGTTCCAGGCTTCACTCCAGTGCTTCCCCACCCACTGGTTCAGCGCCTGATTCCCCAGACAAGTCTCTAGGGCAGCTGCTAGGAAGGAGGGGGCGCTGCAGCTGAGCCCGCTGGCCCCCCAGCAGAGGCAGAGGCAGAGGTGGGTGCTCGCGCAGTATTTGCCCATATTATCCTCACGGCCCTCACCCGCCCCAGCCCAGAGAGGCAGCCAAATGGCAATGGGCTGTTGACATGGACTAACAGGTTCCCCCAAGGAGAATGAGGGTTTCTTGGACAGAATAGTTAATATAAGATGCCAGGGAGGAGAAAAGACCGGGGCAGACTCTTCTAGCTGTGAGACAACATCCCTGCAGCTCCTCGGTGAGCCTAGTTTTCATGTATCTGGTAACGATTTTCAAGCCCCCCAACCGAAGGCCTCACCTCCAGCCTGCACAGCCCAAATTTCAGGGCTCCCCTCTGAGCACCCACCGCACACGCACGCACGCGCAAGCACGCGCACGCACGCGCACGCACTCGCCAGCACACAGCGCGTGCGCACACGCTCCTGAACCTCCCAACCAGAAGTCCCTCGCTCTAACCCGAGACAGAAGATTAACTGCAAGATTAACGTTCCTCTTCGGTTCTTCTTCATGGCCCTCCCCTCTTCAGGTCTTGATTTCGGAAGGACTGGGGCAGTTTGCCCAAGATCCCAAGTTTATCGAGGTCACCACCCAGGAGCTGGCTGACGCCTGCGACATGACCATAGAGGAGATGGAGAACGCTGCTGACAACATCCTCAGTGGGGGCACCCAGCAGAGCCCCAACGGCACCCTATTACCTTTTGTTAACTGCAGGGACCGGGGGCAGGACAGAGCAGGGGGCGAAGAGGACGGGCCCTGTGGGCCCCGCCAGGAGTGTCGGAAGAGCGAGGAGGAGCTGCAGGACAGCCGGGCCTGCGTCAGCAGCCTGTAGGCGCTGGGGCTGGGAGATGCTGGGTTTTTTATTTGTTTCAATGTTCCTAAAGGGTTCGTTTCAGAAGTGCCTCACTGTTCTCGTGACCTGGAGTTAACGGAACAGCGTCTTCATTCATTTCGTTGGGACAAGACACAGAGTTGGGTGATGTGGAGAGTGAGCTTCTCGCTTTTCGGAGGCGGGGGAAGGAAAGCAGCAACCCCAGTTTGTGTCCAAGGAGGTAGAGTGGTGAGGAAGAGGAGGAGGAGGAGGTGGAAAGGCAGGGGAGGGAGCACAGGAGGCGGCCGCCTGCCCTCCCCTTGTATTTCAAGCCTTGTGCCAGGAACCAGCCTTCGCCTTGGGCACGAAAGGGACCCTCAGCTTCCTGTGGTAGCCCTCACCGAAAGGACCTTTGTCAAACGGGTGTCTTTCAACTTTGCTTGTAAAAAAAATCATTTTGCACATATTCTGTACGAGCCTCACTGTCCCCATAGAGCCAGGGCCCTGTGGATTTGCAGAAGGAAGCAGGCCTGACTTGGACCCAGCCCCACCCCAGAGAGGGAAGAGGAAGCAGAAAGCAGCAAGAGCTGGCAGGAGCTGGGAGCCAGGAGGAAGGGTGGGGCGGCGGCTGCAGCCGCCCATCCCCCACCTTCGCCGCCGGCCTGCCGCCCCCCTGCGTCAGGATCCCCTTCCCTGCACGGGCCACCGAGCCCCACCGGCAGCCGGCCAGCCTGCGGCCGAGGGAGCGGGCCCGCCCGCCAGGAGGGGGCAGCTAGCTCTGGACAGAGCGAGGTGGCTCTGGGTTCTGTTGAGCGCTCTTTTGTTCTGTGGTTTGACATTTTCCTTGACAGCATGTTGCAATTTTCGTTTCTCTTTTGGTTTGGGGTTGTTATTTTATTTTTCTTTTTTTTTTTTTTTTTTAGTTTTATTTTCCCCGGAGGAGAGGAAGAAGAGTGTTTACGAAGTTGTGTAGCCACCCACCTTACTGTTTTCACTCTTGCAAATGTAACCGAGGTTAGGTACGATTATGTTATTTAAACGGGTGTGGTTTCCTTTTTCTACAGTGGGTTCACTAGAGCCGTTGTAGGAGTTTTACCAGACGTTGTGTACGCCCAATCATTTGTTATAATTTCCATAGGTAGTAAAAACTTCTTTGGTTTGGTTTTATAATTTAAAGGTAATCAGCAATGCACTTGATAGGGTCTTGCACAGATGGGTGACTGAGTTGGATTCTTTTGAATGCTGGCTGTGTTGGTGGGTGCCAGGAGAGAGCAAGCGTGCATGAGAGAGTACATGTGAGTGTGTTATGTGTGCAGCGGGCTGTCTGTGTGGGTGTGTCGGGCATGCGTACCTGCGCCCATGCAGCGCCCCCATGCGCCCAATAAGTACACAGCTCCCCGTTTCTGGGTTAACAGGGGATCTGAATCCAGGGCCATTTGAAAGCAAAAACAAATCACTGTCTCTGCTTCTGAAACGGGAATCAGTAACTCTTTGCATTTTCTGTCCCACAAGATATGCAAAAACAATGCAATAATATTCATTTTAAAAATACAATTGTGAGTCTTGTTGGCATTAAAACTGTATTTTAAAAAACACATAAATTTAAGGGAAAAACTCAAGAAGGCGTTTTGCTTCGATATATTCCGTGTAATGTTTTATTGCATTGATAATGTTTCTGTTGAAGAAACCATTATACTTGAATTCAGGTCAGTTTCAGTATTTTACAAATATTTTTTTAAAATTGAATTGCAATTGTGCCAAGCAAATATAATGAATTGAATTAAGTTTGTTTTTGAATCCACCTCTTGTATATTTTGCTGCATGTAAGTAAATCATTTTGTATTTGGAGTGTGACAAGCTTTACCGTTGAACTCTTAAGTGCTTTTCTATATGTGGTTGGGGGAAGGGGAACGATTTTTTTTTTTTTAATTTGTACAATGAGCAAGGGTATCACCAGTGTAAATCATTATTCTGCTACCCGCTAACAGGTTTGGACATTACTGTTTTGCATATCTTGTGTTTGCTTCCGTTTCCCTCAATTTTTCCAAAGCTATGCGATAGGTGTATTTGTACTACATCTCATTTGAGAGACCAGGACATATCTCATTCCAATCTTCCCCCTCTCTCTGCTCTGCACCAGTTCTCCGACTGGGTGTTTCTCTAGGAACAGCCCCTATACTATGAGGGGTCATGAGGCATTCTGAGCAGCCTCTCTCCTCACCGGGCAGGCCTCAGGGTCCCCCCGAGGGAGAGGAGAGGTGGCTGACTTTTCTCTTCGCTCCCATAGCACAAATTTCACTCAGTGGTTTTTCAGGAAAGTATACACTGACCGAGGGGATGGAATTAGAGTTGGGCTGGTGGAAGGGGAAGGGAATCCTGGCTCTGGCAACCGCTCTACCCAAACTTAGACAGCAGGGGCTAGAAAAAGGCAACCAGGTAAAATCGTTGTCCATCCAAAAGTCGACTCCATCCTGCTCTCCACCTTTTCTTCACTCTGGGGCAGGATTTTCTCCAGACCTCCCTTAGTATGGGTGACAGCCATGGAGGGTTCCAGAGCAAGAGAGGCAGCATCAGGAGTTCACAGGGTGGCGGAACCCAAGGCTCCATGGGGGCTTCTCTTATGCCAGTTTGCGTTGACCTAGGACATCACCCTTCTGATGATGCTGCCCTTTGCATGGATGTGAACAATGCTGGTTAATAAGGGACTGATCTGGGGAGAACAGGACCCCGCCGTTCATCCAGAATTTACCCACTAAATCTCTTGCAGTCCAGGGGACTGTCAGCCCTTCTTGGCACTTACGTAAGAAGACTAGAAATTTAAATGGGAGAAAGCCCATTCCTCAATGAGTTTTGTTTTCATGGACTGATTCATGAAAACGCGGAGAAATGTGCTGGAAACTCCCAGGTTAGCTTACGGTCTAGAAACAGAAGAGTTTCTTCCTCTGAGCTCAACCCATCCAAACGTTCTTGGTTCCTTTTCAGAGCCATCTTCTAGAGATTAAGTTCAGGTGCTCCTGTTAACCCTTTGTCTAGTTCCCCAAAATGCCTGCCACTGTGCCGCTAAGATTTTAGTTATGATGGAGAGGGGAGCCCTTTTGGATTAATATCCGGTTCTTGCTGTATATTTCATCCCTAGATAAAGCTGGGAATCTTAATTGACCACACACACTCAGCCTTTTCATGCTGCGTTCTATTTTCCTTCTGGATTTTTCATCTGTGTCACCAAATCTCATTGGCCAGCAGCATGGGCTACAGGCCTGGCTTGTTCCAGCTACTCCCAGGGCCCTGCTTAAGTACAGTCCCCTTGCTTTTCACCACTCACACCAAAGGCTCGCTTCTCCTTTCTAGTCCAGTCTGTCTGGAAGACCAGCCAGCCTCCCTCCCTGCCCCCATGAGAACAGCTCCGGCAGTGAGGGCACTTTGCCTCATGCTGCTGCGAAGGAAAGGCGTCTCAGGTGGGAGTTCCCAGGCGAGGGCCTTTCTGAGCCTGACATCCTGCTGGACTCCTGTAGGGCTGACATTTGATGCCTGTCATCATCATAGACTAGTAACATCAGTCAGGAAACCGGCGAACCTCATCCACAGGGTACCGGCGACACTTGCTCTCCACCGGAAGGAGAGTTTCCCCTATGACCTCGTGAAACTCCTGGGTGGCAGGAGAAAAGCAGCCCATGCTGAGGACCGGAAGACTTGAAGAAGTGCAGGTTAAGTTCTGGGTTTTGGGAGACTTGATTTTTATCGTCTGCTGACTAGCCCCGCCTCTTTTATGTTCACACTTTTGCTCTTTTAGTAACTACTCACAGGCGTGGCTACAATAAGGGGGGAGATTTTCAGTTGTCTCCTTTCTGCCTGTCCCTAGAAGTTTCTTTTTGGCCGTGAGGTAAAAGAGGATACTTTCCCCCTAGATTTTGGCTTGATTCATGAATTTTTCTCTGCTGTGCTTCAGGAGATATTAGTTATAGTCCCCCTTTCAGCTTCTAAGTCTGATAGATGTCCCTCTAACTGGGAAATCCAAGGACAAAAGAACAAGACTTCCCCCCTCCATCTTTTGTCTTCCTCTGAGACCCTGCTTTCAAATGTCAGGGGCTTGTTCGGAGTTAAGCCACTTATCCCTTCCTCATAGCCATCTCCTTCCAGAACTTCTGCTTAGGATGTAGCGGAAGATGATAAGGCAACCACAGAAGTGTACCTTCCACTGCCAAAGTAATATCTTTCCGAAATAAGAGCACCCAGAAAATGAGGAGTTCGGAAGTCATCAAAAGGATGATGGTTGTTTTACACAGGCCTGTCACTCCTAAGGGCCAAGAAATGTGACAAGAACGTGGGGCAGGAATAAAGAAGAACCCTGGCAACCCACGGTTTACCCTCATCAAACCCAAATGATACGTGTTGCTGTGGAAGGTGATCCCTCTCTGCCCCCAGAGAGCCAGGAGAATGAGAATACATCATCTAAGAGTTAGAGACAGTTTAGTAAAGAAACCAAGAAAAGGTTTCAAGAGGACCTCTTTAAGCCCCAGGGGAGTCCAAAAAGATTGCTGGTAGAGTCCAGGCCAGTTCCGTTTCTGAAGCTATGGCTCTGGTCCGGGCAGCGTGGAAGCCCAGGGAGAACTGGAAAGGGAATGGGGGCAAAAAGGGCATGTTTTGACTTCCAGTGTTTCTGTTCCCATTTTATGGGAAGAAACACCCAAGTCACCCACTCACAATGGCCAGTACAGGGCAGAGGCTCATGTCTCAAGGATCTACTTTGGAAGAAGAGTGAAGGAACATTTTGACCGACTTTGTTTTCCCAGCCAAATCAACGTCATCTGGCTGGATGCGGGGCATCTGCCCCCCAGTTCCCTCTTTGCTGATGTCCCCGCCCACGTGTTAGCCAGCCTGCCGCAGACACAGGCCCCAGGCAGAGGCAGAGGCGAAGCCCTGACCTCACCCGCCGTGGACGTGCAGTCACCCCCATCCAGGTGCCCCTGCAGTGACACAGCTGCGGAGACATAGGGAGGGAAGTGTCCTACAACTGTCGGGGCGCGGGCCGGGGCTCTGTCCCCCTCCCTAAGCAGCTCTCCATTTCAGCCTCCTGCCCCAGCCCCCCCATTTTCCTTCCTCTCCTCCCCTCCAGTCTAGTGAGAGACGGAGAATGGTGCCCGTCATAGCACAGGGTTTTTGTTCAGCTGTTTCTCATTTTAACGTTATTTATTTATTTATTTATTTTTCAAAGCAATGAAACATTGCTGTGCGGAACCAGATAGCAATGTAACAGATAAACGGGTTTCTGCCAGATTTCACCTTGTTGGGGAGACACTGGACCACCACATGCACATACACACACTCAAACACACATTCACACCAATGCACATACATACACGCATACACATGAATACCCACACATACACTCACACACGCATACACTCGCACACACGCGCGCCTGTGTGTGTGTGAGTGTATTTGTCCTTAAGCGGCCAGTGTTCGTGCTGGGGCTGAGCTCTAGGCAAACGATTCTGCCGCCTCCCAGGGCTGAGCACCTTGTAGAGAGAAACAGGGAGAGGACCAGGGCAGCTTCCTTGGCTGGGCATAGTGTCATCTGAACCTGTCATTCCTAGGAATTAAGCATCATTTACCTACATTAAGAAAATGCTACTACTCCTAAAATCAAGACCTTTTCCTCACTTGACTCTAAGAGGCTTGGCTCACAGCAGCTGCAGTGGGGAGAACGCTCAGGCTTTCTCTGTATTAGAAGAGCCATTTAATCCCATCGCTGAAAGGGAATTAGAGACTACAGAGGACTATCTTAAACTAAATTAAACGAATTAGTTCACCACTGATAGTAGAGTCATAGTTAAGATTGTTCTCTTCTAAAGGGAAACAAGACAAAGACTATAAATTAAAGGCTTGAAATGTCACCTCGCCAGAGTCAAATATTCCGCCTTCATATCAGTGGCTGGCCTCTTCACAGGTGCCCTCCCCTTTGTGGGGTGCCCTGTGCGCCCTGATGTCCAGAATCTAAATCACCTGATTTGTATCATGCTCCTAGAAAGGGTACATGGCACTTAATCCACCGTGAATCGGACATTTGCTACAAATAGGCCATCTAACAATAACTCTCTTCATAAATAAGAAAATGTCATTATCAGAGGAAGTCCTTGGTGGGAAAAGTGGTAAGTACTAAGGGAGGATAATTGCTATGCAAGGAAATACAGGGATGGACAGAATAATCCCTATTCACAGGTTGGGCCTGCAGAACTCTGGCTCGGATGTTCTTGGAGCCCTCAGTTGAGAAGCAGAGGGGTAAGGAAAC